>APFE030035813.1:16190-55298 GCA_000404065.3 Pinus taeda
TCTTGATTTGTTGCAGTTAAAATGGTTTTTTAACTGCATATTTGGATTCAGCGCCCTGAAAAACCCCTGGGATGCTTTGATTGTGCAGAAACTAGCTATCAAACTTGCGATTCAAATAAATTGCTGCCGGATTTTGACCCGAAAAACCCACCAGAAAAACTTCCAAAAATTCGCATTATAGACAACTGCGAAGTCATAGGCCCATCAACGTTTGTGTTGCAGGATTTAGCAGGTAGAAAGGATTATTTGCCTGTTAATGGACAAATCCTGAAAATATACTTTCCACAGAAGATTACTCTTCTAAATTTTTGTAGGATAGCTTTTTGTTTTTCTTCTTCCTTATAAATGAAACCAGTTGTAGATGGTTACTACAGGAGTTACTTTCAAATGGACACCAAATCCTCTGTTAGATTTTGATTTTTCACTTGTACAAATAGTAAAAAAAATTTCAAAAAATCTGATCTTTATTATTGACGGATAGAGTCCAACTTTAGCCTAGATATGATACTAGTTCCAACTTCAATTTTTTTTTTATGAAAGCAACCTTTGGCAAAAAACTTGTTTTATATCAGCACAATGAAAGGTATCAATAATAAAATGAGTATTCTCTGTAAAACTGCTATTTTCCAAACTCTATTATTATCGTCCAGAACTTTCTTAAGGAAAAACGATGGTTTCCTCCCTGCTAAAGGAAATCGCAGCATTCAGAGAATTAATCCGAGAAAACACTATATCTCAAAGAATAAGAGGTCTCATCACGAGCCGACTTATCATGATCACAGATATTATAACTTGCTGGCTTTGCCAATACTATCCACCAAAACAGGGCAACGACTTAAGGTTGTTGCAATCAAAAGACAAGGGGTCTCATCACGAGCCAATTGTTCAGCAAAAGTGTAAATCAAGTGAATGACCGTGTCATAATTTGGCCACCAAACCAAGACATTGTTCTTTAGAGAATTAAAAAGAAAAAGTATCAAAATGGGTTTTTCTCTGAAAAAGTTGTAGATAGCCTTAAGCAGGATAAAGGATCATTGCTGGGTAACAGGTAACCCTGTCAAGGCTATGGACGCTTGCTGGCAGCAGAGGCTCTACCTACGGTAAATGAGCATATTTTAAAGGGCCAACATAGTAGAGATGACCTCATTTTATCTTTAAAAGACCAAGTAAATGGCTGATGTAAATGCAAGGACTAAACCTCAGGAAGCGAACGATTGGAATAGAGAAAGGTTGAAACAAAATATCATTGATAGAATAAGACATCATGTACTCTGTCTGTCCATAACAAAGTTTAGACTTATGAAAATTTTTCTATTTCGGAAGTTGAAATTCAATAGAAAATCAGAGATAACTGGTTGTTCCAGTGAATCGCCATTGTTGTGCCACCACAACCCCCCTCTTTGTTTGATATTAGCATAACACCAGCAAATAGGGGACCCTTAATAAAAATTCAAACAAACATCTCTAGGAACATTTTTGTTTTTCCTTAGAATTTTATCGCAACAAAGCAATGAAACACTTCTTTTATGAGCATAACAAACTACGAAGGAATGATGCATAATTCATTGCATCACATTCACCATAAGCGCTCTTAAATAAAAAGCTTAAGAAATCTCCGACCGCCTATGTGCGACGTCGCATATCACAACAATCGCGTAGAGTAGCACACAATGACTAATATCTGCGACCTGCGATCTGCGATCCACAATCTACAATCTGCGATCTGCGATGATCCGATATTGCGATACCACGATACTATAACACAAATCTGTGATCTACGATCTGCGATTTGCGATGAGCGCGAATTTTCCTCGGCGCAATGTTCAGGGAAAGTTGCCCATTAATCAGAATTAAGCGCGCGCCTTAAAAAGGAAATTAATGATTGTACGAATGGCTGCTTTTTGTTTTTCGAAGAGTCAGTTCACTTTGAATGTCATAATTATGCACACATAAGATCTGAAGCTTTCATGTCAATCTTTATTTCCATTACTCTTTTCTTTTACGCAAACTATAAAACAGGAAATAACATGGAGCAATTTTGCAGGAAACATCTAAGGAAAAGGGGAAGGCGCCAATGCTCGGAGAACACAGAAGAAATCTCTTCAGAAACGGGTGCCACATACGATAGGACTACAGATTCCAGAGTATCACTCAACAGATGCTAATGACCGATAGGTCATCTGAAGCTCAAAATCAAAGGCGCACAAAAGCAACATGATTACAATAAGACCTGAAACTTACACGCCAAAAAGCCCGGAATGAAGAACGGAGGCAGTTTTCAATCCAGAGAATTGTCCAGAAAGTAAAGTCTTCTGATTCATCAAGTCATTCGCAGAGATAGAAACTGAAATAACAAAAGCAGAACCAATCTGAGGGAAATTTGAGTTATTACCAAGTATACACCCAGTCAGCGGGAGATTCTCTAAAATATCTTATAGTTTACCAGAAAGTGGTGCCAGCTCTTGTTACTTCTATTTTTATAGCACACACGAAAGGGGAAGGCAACCAATCGACTCTTCCCAGCCGAATGTTGCCTGCTTACAACACTAAGGAGAAAATACAAAAATAGTTCAGAGTCAGATTTAATTTTAGAAATAGTCCGCTTTATAAGAAGGAAGGTCATTTGAAAACCAGATCCTAAATTTGTGTAATCAAGTTAATTAGCTAGCAGTATTTAAACCCTTCTCAGGCATTTAGAGAAGGGTCCGGAGATTTATCAAAAAATCGTCCTCAGAACATGCACTTTTGCACCCTCAGAGGTGGTTTTGATGAATGGATGGATCAAGGTTTATTAATGTTTGCATTTGATATCTGCTATTGATGTTGCACTTCTGTACTCTTAGTAGATTTTAGAGCAAGGAGAGATAAATCATTGTTGCTTGAAGCTTATGAGTGGAATCAGTCATAAATGGTAATTTTATCTCTTGACTATTCCCGCTTATGTTCTTTAAGTGATTTATAGTTTTAGTTGTTTAGATGTCATTGTATGAATGTATGGGTTATCATTTGGCACTTTTGTATGGTGGAGTCATATTGTTTGTGTCTGACATATGAATAACTTATTATGTGATATGCTGTTCACAACTGTTTTGCCTAACTTCTTATGCAAAGTGGTTATCTTTAATGATTCTATTCTTATGATAGTTGAATGATCTTTATTACTAGTTATTGTTCGAAATCTTTTTAGATCGCATAATAGAAGATATACACCCCGTATTAGTGTAGATTAGATGTGTTGTTTCTCATTAGATTACAATAGCATAGAGTTAGTTTAAAGAATCTGAATTAGATTAGCTTTAAATTTCTCTTAGATCAACATAGTTAACCTCTACACACACACACACACCCAAGGTCGGGAAACCGGTCCCGTTATCCCCAGTCGGACCTGCTATACCAAACGGATAAGGAGCTTCCAACCAAGGTCCGGACCGGGTGGGTATCCTCCTTGTTGTTGACCCGATTTTCGGGGCTTCAACAGAATTCAAGAATTTCATTTAATAAGTACATGCACTAGCATCAACCAATGATGCAAATATTTTTTTTTCAAAACCATACATTAAATTTCAAAAGGAAATCTTTAGCTTCACAACTCTTAGCTAAATACATGCCATTATAGTAAAGAAAAATGTGAAAGTGAAGGTTGGACTTTAATTTTCCACCCAACCATAGACCTATTGTAGCCAAAATCACTTACAACAGTCACCCTTGAGCTAGATCCATGATCTAAGGGAAATTTCTTTTCACGATATTTATCCAAAAGCCATCTTTAGCACATAGAGGATAGGAAATATAGATGACACTAGGTGGTTTATCAACTAATCAAGTACACCAAAATTCACAAAAATGGTTGTTTTATCAACTATGTCAAGAACTCTAAGAGTGGTTTACTATCCCATAACAAACACCCTGGGTCGTTTATCAACTTTATCTTCAAAAGAACCCTTCTACATAGGAGGTATTTAAGTATTTCAAAAATAAATATAGGGCACATGAGGTGGAAAACATTGATGAAAAAATGTGGTTAGAAAACTTGTTTCTGATTATGGCGATTAATGAGAACAACAAATATATGTTCATGCCTATGAAAATAGAATATCTCTTACTAACTATGAAATATACTGCCGAGGACAAGAGCCTTGGGATGGATGGATAACTAGTAGAAATTTTTCTCTCTTTTTACAATTTAATGTGTGATCTAGGGGATCAGAAAAGTGCTCAAAAATGAAAGTTCCTAAAAACACATTAATCTAGTTCCATATCATAGTAATCATCATTCTAAATCTAATGCCACCGGAATCACTAAAAATTGATATTGTATGCTCAAGCTATGATGTTCTGATCATTTGGGTACAACTAAAAACTTTACAGGTGTACTGACTGGGAAGTCCATACTATTGATGTCAGCATGTTGATTTGGTGTACGATAGGATGAAGGACTAGTGTGGGCCAATTGGGCATGGTTCATTGGTTGAATTCATATATAGGTCCAATTAGAGGCCACCACATTATTGAAAATAGCAACAATAAATGCTAAAAATAGCATTGCTATAAATAGCATCTCAGATACTAGTGTTGGAAACAACAAAAAGGAATGATACAATAGAAATGGTAAAATTAGAATTTCTATAAATAGCATTTCGGCATAGATTCCAATTTTAGTTAGTCCCTGAACTAAAATTGAGAAGTAAAATTAGAATTTGATCTTAGCAGCTATTTGTAAAATAATTAATTAATTCATATTGAGTTAATTAGTTGTAGAAAATCAAACATGAAGTCTATGTGAAGACATGCAACCATTTCTCCATTGATTGACGAAGTTATCCCTTGATTAAGGAGATCAGGATGACTTGTACTTTGAGTTGTAATTAGTTAGCTCAGTTATCCGAGTTAAGTCTAGTTAGATTAGTTCCAACAGTTTGTGGAACTGATTATGAGTTCAGTTAGTTAATGCATGCATGCATGTAACTGTTGCACTTCAGATAACTGAATATTCTGTCATAAATAACTCATGCATGTCAGTTCAGTCACAGACCCAAGTGGGATTAGAGGAAGGGACAATGTACTATCAGTTGGAGGAATTTTCCCATATAGGAAACTCATCCATGTAGTCACTTTTGAGTTTAATGTGTTTTGTGAGAGGTAAATTCACACAGGTGGCAACATTGGACCCTAGAAGAAACTGTACAAGGATATCGAAGGCTTGGAGGGTAGAGGAGAAGGTTTTGAGAAGCCTTTGACTGCCTATGAGCAGAAAAGGGATTGTACTGAGAGCTAGATAGCTTGTGAGCTAAAGCTTTGTGTAATCCAGACATATTTCCACTCGTATGATATTACAGAGATTGGGGTTTTTAGTTGAGGCTTTCCCTAGAGTATTCTTCTATGTTCATGTGTGATTGCTTTCTCATTCTTAGTTATATCTGTTCTATTTGATCTTGCTCAAAATCGATTAAGCTTCTACATGTTTGTTGTAGAAGTAGATCTTGTATTTTGCTTTAGTATATTGCATAATCTGTTGATCTATAGTGGGAAATTCTATAAGATCCTTGGGATGGATGGATGACTGGTAGAAATTTTTCTCTCTTATTACAATTTAATGGGTGATCCAAGGGATCAGAAAAGTGCTCAAAATGAAATTTCCTAAAAACACATTAAACTAGTTCCAGATCATAGTGCTCATCATTCTGAATCTAATGCCACTTGAATCACTAAAAAGTGATAGTGTATGCTCAAGTTATGATGTTCTAATAATTTGTCTCAACAACTAAAAAATATGCAGGTGTACTAACTGGGCAGTACATATTGTTGATGTCAGCATGCTAATTAGGCGTACAACATGATGAAGGACTAGTGTGGGCCAATTAGGCACGGTTGATTGGTTGAATTCATATGGAAGGTCCAATTGGAGGCTACCACATGACACGTCAAAGTTGGATAAAATTTGGTTTATTTGGCTCGCATACCTTGGCAAGGATTGAACTCGCGAATTGCAACCTACAAAAACTGAGATCCACCAAGGTGCCATCACCATGAGTCTTAATAGACTATGTATTTAACTTTATGTTAAAGGATTATGTGCTATGCATTTGGGGAGAGGGGTTAGGCATTATCAATGGCCCTTGGTCTTTGACACCTCCATGTGGCAACTATCAGATCAAGGGTAGGTCTTGAGGACCAACCCCCATCCCTTTGTCACTTAACCAACCATCGGGCCATGCACAAAGTGATTAGGCTGTTGGCGAAGGGGATGATGATCTAATCCCTAGCCCTATATTCCATGGTATGCAGGTGACCACAAGAGGAAGGTTGATGGGTAGGGCATAGTGTTGGGCTCTCGCCTTGGTCCCATGTGATCACATGTAATCATTAGCGAAGGGATAAAGGACTTCAACGGTGGGGTAGTTTGTTAGCCCCGACCCTGGGCCCTATGGCCAAAATATGATCACAACGAATGATAGTAGGTACAGAGTGGTGTGGGTGGGTGGTTAGCCCGACCCTCGGTCACATGCTCCACACGACCAATGATGGATCCAAGAATCCGGAGCAAGGGGTAAATTGGTTAAACTAATTGAGCGATAATTTTCACCAATTTCAGTGCGAATCTCACTAGCACTAGGAAAATTTTCCACTCAATGGTTCGAAAAATGGAAGAAAATGTAGTACACTTAGCGAGTTTTTGTAGAATTGGAGAACAATTAGCATAAAAAATTTCGAGAGCCAAAACTTGATGATTTTTTGACCTTTTTTAGCCCAACAAGATCCCAGATCGGGATTTTTTGGCCTTCTGAAGCCATTGGCAGCAATAGTTTTTCATTTTGAGCACTAAAAACATATGTAATTACATATTTGAGTGCATAATTGAAGAGTCCCAACATTGGAAGCTGAACCTGAGATGTAATCCAGGAGGGGTGAACTTTGTTATCAATTGTTGTTCTGTGTTGCAAGGTATGGTTCATTGTATCTATTTATTTTCTGCAAACTAAGTTTTAAACACTAAAATTTATGTGGTTTTACAAATTGATTCATTTCCCATAAGACATAAATTTTCTTGCAAATTTTAATAAACCTTCAATTTTTCTAATTCATATTAGTTTCGTATTGTATCCCTGGTTATTTCAAGGGTTTGATTGTGTTTGCAAGTGTTCTTTTCTATGCTTACAAGGTTAAAGATGAAAATAGGAGAAGGATTGCTTGAAGAACCAAATCCAAAATTTGGTTCAAGGAAGTCACAAACACCTCAAACTTCACCAGTCACGACACACGAGGAAGGACATGAGATGATGTCTAAATATGAGAGAGTTTTCAGAAAGGATTTCTTTGAAATGTCTGAAATGGTGAAAGTTTTGTTTGAAGAAAAGAATACAAGGTTGCAAGGAGAAATCTCAAATCCATCAAAAGGTAATGGAGGAGATGGGAGTAAGCTTCCACCTCTACCTCCACATTTTCCTCCTCCTTCACCTCCATCTTCACCTTCATCTTCCCCCACTTCAACCCTTTCACATACTCCTCCTAATTCTCAAAAAATACATGTTAAAACAACTTTGTTAAATCTTGATGTCAAATTTGAATTGCCTGTGTATAATGGGGAAGTAAATGCTAATAAATTTGATAATTGGGTTCATCATGTTGAAGTCTATTGCAGGATTCAAAGGACCAAAGATGATGAGACCAAAATCTAGCTTTCTTCTCTACGATTGGAAAGTGAAGTTCTCATATGGTGGGAGGTTGAAACCCAAGAGGACTTGAATAAAATTAGTAAGATAATTTCTTCTTGGAATTATTTCATAGTTGATTTAAGGAGAAAATTCTATCCATTAGCTTATATGCAGAAAGAAATAATGGTTTGGAAAAACTTCAGACAAGAAAAAGGTATGAGTGGTCAGATTTATACACAAGAGTTTAAAAGAAGAGCTCTAATTTTGGGTGTAGATTTATCATCACAAGGCATTCTCCTTAAATACACAAGTGGTTTTCATATTTACTTGAGGCATACAATTCTTATGCTTAACCCTACAAAGCTATATGAAGTATGTGTACAGGCTAAACATTTAGAAGCAAGAGGGAACAATGTTCCTGAAGAGATTAGTGAGAAGCCACTTAAGTTTGGATACAAGGGAAAGGGGAAGTTTAAAGGAAAATACAAAAATAATGCCACCATCAAGAAAGAGGGAGAAAAGCTCACCTATATTCATTTTTTTAAAAAGGGCCATGATGAAGATGATTGTTGGAAAACTCATCCAAAAATGAGACCAAAGAAGGAGAAATAAAAGGTTGTTGCAATAACTCAACAAGATCTAGGATTTGATTCCAGTGATGAGACATAAATCACAACCATGGGAGTGAAAGGTAAGGATACTATTTCATGTACTATTTCTTCTAGCAAGCCCATTGAAAGTAAAAATGATAAAGAAATAATTGAGCTTTTCCATATTAGAGTCATCTCAAAACATAACAAAGTAGATACTTTGTTTGATAGTGGATCCCAACCCAACCTTATTTCATAAGCCATTGTCAAGAAGCTAAACTTGGAAACTATCCCTCATCTGAAACCTTATCCTTTAGGTTGGGTATGTGACAATGCAAAATCTCAAGTGACAAGAAAATTCAAACTTAAATTTGCTATCACTGCAAACTTTATTGATGAGGTAGATCTTGATGTTGTTCCACTTGACATATACGATATTGTTTTGGGGAGTCCATACTTATATGACAGGAAAACCATATTTTATCGCCATGAAAACAAGTGTCATTTGTTTAAATATAGACTTGATTATATTTTTAGAGAACATCATAATAAGATGAATTCATCTCTTGTAAGTGTTGGACAAATGAAGAGGCTTGTAAATACTAGTCATAATTTTACATTGTTAATGATCAAACAAAAAGATGCTGAGGAATCTAAAGATTTCCAAGGATGTGATGTAAAAATAAAACTTGATTTATTTGAGGTTGTTAACACATGTGATAAAGTGTTTCATGATTTTGACATGTTTCCTCCTAAACAAGGAATACAACATGAAGTTGAAATGTAGCAGGATGCATCACTTTTGAACATAGGTATGTGCAAGATGTCAGTGTTAGAGAATGCAAAGATAAAGAAGTAGATGTAAGAGCTACTTGAAAAAGGGTTCATTAGGCCTAGTACATCTCCTTTTGGGTCTACTAATGTCTTGCCTCTGAAGAAGGATGGTAAATGACAATGGATATCATGGTGTGTGGATTTTGGAGCTTTGAAAAAAGTCACAGTAAAGAATCGTTATCCTATTCCTCACATTGATGTCTTGTTAATTCAATTGAAGGATGATGATTATTTGTTATGAAACCAAATCACAGAAATATAGAAATGATATATCAACACATTATAATTCAGCCTATTCAATGGGGAAACCTCCTTTACATTACACAAATGAACAATTCTTGGATGATACAAATGACAAGGCCTCCTTTCTATATATAGGAGTCTAAGGGGTCATAATATAATTAGAGCTGACATAATTATAATAATAATGTAAGGGCACAACAATAACAATAGTGAGCTTCTATGGGGCACAATAATAGCAATATGGGGACTACATGGGCACAAAATTATAATAAGGGGGTTGTGCTAATAACAATAAGGGGTTACACTAGTAGTATAGGGACCTAACATGCCCCTCTCCTTCAACAAGTGTTTTCCTCAACACTTGAGTAGTTCTAGAAGACTATGTATAAAATTCTTGTCTAGCCATGTGGAATCTTCAATGGGTAAGTTCTTCCACTTGATGAGATACTCTGAAATTGATCCATTTTGTAGCTGTCAATTTCTCGGTTCTGTGTCTGCTTCAGGTTCCAATATGATTTTTCCTTCCTTGTCAAGTTCTCATAGTACTATATGAATTGGGATCTTCTATAACTTTTGAATGAGTTCCCACTCCTTTGGGCATATGGATATGTGTAAGGTGTAATGTTTGGAGGAACACTCCATGGAATCAAATGAATAGCATGATCATGATCACAAATAAGTGGGAAGGCTTTGGGAATCTCAAATACCTTGGAATGATTGTCCAAAACATTTTGGAGATTTGGAGAAATACATGATTTCGATGTCGGATCCTCTAGTGAACATAATTGTGAAATTACAGCCCATCATTATTTATTTAGAAGCTTTGTCATGTTTTTAGAGTTGATTATCTTTCCCAGTTTCCCTTCGATACCCCTCAATTAAACTTCCTTTCCTTCCCAAACAAATTTCAAGAAAAGTTCTTGAAAATCAAAAGCTATCGTACCCAAAGATTGTAGCCATTGGACTCCTAGTAAAACTTTAGCACCACCCATTGTAATGGAAAGCATTGGGCTATTCAATACGTATTCTCCCATGGATAACTTCATATTATGGCACTTTCTAGAGCAATTTATGGTTCCTCCACTTTCAACCATCACTTGATACTCTGATGCTAGATATAGGAAGCAATTCAATTCCTTGGCTATCTTGCAATGAATAAAATTATGGGTACTACTCGAATCAATCAACACTATTACCTTTTTCTTCTTGATATGTCCTTCTATCATGATAGTTTGAGGAGTGGTAATTTCTTCCAATGCATTACAAGATATGGTTGGATTCATTTCTTGATGCTCGATGTGATATTTCACTTGTTGAATAATTTTATTCTTGATATGTCCTTCTATATTGATAGTTTGAGAAGTGGTAATTCCGGCCAATGAATTACAAGATATGGTCAGATTCATTTCTTCTTTCTTGATGTCATCTTTCACTTCTTAAACCTTTTTCTTCCTGATATGTCCTATCTTGAGAGTTTGAGGAGTGGTAGTTCTTTCCAATGCTTTACAAGGTATGGTCGGATTCATTTATTCTTTCGCTGAGGTGGGTTCCTGCTGTATATATTTTTCTTTTGATGTTTCTTGATCCTTTTCATCCTCCTCTTCATAATCTATGTAAAATAATTTCTTTTCAACACACTTATGACCTTTAATGTATTTTCTATCACAATTGTAACAAAGCCCTTTTTCTCTTTTTTCTTCAAATTGTTGTGGTGTAAACCTTGTAGGTTGTGGAAGGCTAGGAGGAAAAACACTTCCATAATTATAGTCATGAGTGGTGGTATTCCTTGTTTCCATAATTTCACTTTCATTTTTTCTTGCCAACCTGAATTCCTTCTCTACTAAATCAGGTTCCCAAACACGAAGCTTGTGTTGAATGTTATCATTTAAAATCCCTATGAAGACATCAACCATTTTCTTCTCTGGAATATCATTTACCCTTATATTTAATTTTTGGAAGTCCTCAATATGTCTACCATTGAACCCTTTTGTTTGAGATTTATCAATTGGCTAAAGAAGGTGTTTCTCTTTATATCCTCATAATGTGCTATCATTTCCTCCTTGAGAATTGACCACCTGACAAGTGGTTTATGAGAGCAACGCCCTTTATACCATAAAAATTGATTTAGTTCTAAATAATTAGATGAAATACGTACCTTTCTTAACAGTGGTACACCATGTAGATCAAAATATTTCTCCATCTATAGTATCCAATTTACCAAATCCTTACCATCAAACTTCCTCATCTCAAGTTTTCTTGATTTTAGGAGCTCTATCTTGAAACGACTATAACTCTGTGCTTTTGGATCTTTAAGTTTTGAAATTTTGGTCTATCATATCTCTCTGAGTTCTCTTTCTAACTCTACAAGTCTGATCACAATTGGATTCTTGACGAAATATTTATTCCCGATCTCCCACGATGACCTAATTATAGACTAGTTCAGTAGAGTGGACTTGTATGATGTGCCACATGTCATTGTTTCAACCTTAGGTTTTGAAAATTATACCCAAACAAAATCCAATCCCTCCTCTTTCTATAACTTATGAAATTTCAATCTGATGCATAGAGAGAAAGTTATGACAATTTTCCCAAGGTCACCTGTTTAGGATGTACTTTGGGAGTCTGCAAAAATCCCAAATTCCTCAGATCATATATCTGAAAATGTAGTGACACAAGATCTAAAATTCAGACTTGAGGTTCAAACTGATATATTATCAAATGGGTTTTTTTTTTTAGGTTCTGAAACCTCGTAGCCAAAAACTTATAGAAAAAATTCCACTATGACCTATTTTAGATGAAATTATAGAGCTTTCTCAAAATCCTAACTTCCTCAGATCATATATCCTAAAATATAGTGAGAAAAGATCTAAAAGTCGGACCCAAGGTTCAGTACGATTTCATCTCAAATGGATTTTTTTTTAGCTTTTGAAACATCATAGAACAAAAGTTAAAGTGAAAATTCCACGAGGACCTTTTTGGAGCAGCGAAACCCTAGAATCCAAAGCTCTGATACGAAATATTATGAAACCAACTCACAAAAAGATAGAAAAGATATATAAACGTCCTAGAATTCAGCCTATTTGAGGGGGAAACCTCCTTTACATTGTGAAAATGAACAATTATTGGATGATACAAATGACAAGACCTCCTTTCTATATATAGGAGTCTAAGGGGTCATAATATAATCAAAGCTGATATAACAATAATAATGTAAGGGCACACCAATAACAATAGTGGGATTCTATCAGGCACCATAACAATAATATGGGGACTACATGGGCACAACAATATAATAAGGGGGTTCTACTAATAACAATAAGGGGTTACGCTAGTAGTATAGGGACCTAACATTATTTCACTAGGTTGAACTTGCGAAGTGGGTACCATAAAATAATATTTCATGAAGGTGATACATGCAAAATCGCTTTCAAGACAAAGTTAGATTCATTGCATGCTTTGACAAGGGTGAAATAGGTCTCTCAATGGGGTGGAAAGCAACAGAAAGCCTTCAATGCATTGAAAGATAAAATTAGTACAACACCAATTTTTGTGTTAGATCTTAAGCAACCATTACATATTATGCTAGTGAATCAGATGGTACAAGAAAATTTGGTGAAGAGTTAAGCCGATTACAAGGCTAGACAAGATAAGTATCATGTTGACCACAACTTCCAAGATGGATTCAGTAAACAAAAGCTTCAAGGTCAAGAGAACTTAAAATTATATGAGCCTCCTTTGATTGAATATCAAGGAAAGCGTTGGGCAAGGGAGGCCCCGTGTAATGATTTTGGGGCTTAAAGCCCCGCGAAGTGCGCAGAGCACGAATGATAAGGATTCAAGTCAAAGGGTAGTCTACCCAAAGATATTGTAATTTAAAATAGATTGTGTCGGCTTATCCATGGTCTGCGGACCATGGGAATGTATAAATAGAGCAAGGCTCTAAAGGTAGATGTAGTTCAATTTTGGAAGGCATAAGGATTGTATGGGTTTTTGAATACAAAAGTTGGTTCTATCTGTAAGTCTGAGTCGTGGGTTGTGATAGGAGATAGAGGCTCTGCAACTATGTGCGTAGTGGCTTAGTAGAGTCCACAGCTATGTATGTGGACCCTTGCAGCTGAGTGCACAGGGTGGAAGTGGAATGTACTAGACCAAAAGTTAATAAAAGATAAGTTGTTCTTGAAATATGTGCATTTAATTGCAGATCTGGATGTTTTATGCTTCTGTTATATATTTATGCATGATTTATGATTGCGTGCACTAATTAAAGAGATTAAATAAATAACAAAAGACGATGAACTGAGTCAGATCTATAATACTTCCAAGCGGGCTTAGGCCATGCATCATCACACTTTGCACTGGGCTACACAAGGGTTAGACTACTGCGCAGAACAGCTTAAGTGCACAGGGCTAGTTCGCGACCCCTCCAAACTTCACCAAGACATTCCTAGGGTGTGGAAACATAGTTCCAGCACCCTCCCATACTACCTCAGGTGAGACCTTAGTCCGCGCTCCATGGACTGTTGTTGAAAGGGTCAGTAGTGTCTAGATTTATTTGGCTAAAACACTTTTGAACCTGGGTCAAGCCCCATCAAGCCAACAAATGGTTTTGTTGCTGAGACTGGGATCTGCCTAAGGGATGTCTGATGTCGAAATGCTAGAACCCTGTGAAGAAGGAAATTAAAGAGTGGTTAGATCAAAAGCTTCACGAATTTGTGGTACAAGAAAACAAAACCCCACAGATATCTGAGAAGAGGTGGATAGATTGCTAGGTATATAGGGAAATGCATGAGATCTTCTTCCCAACCTTCTCTTCTGAACTATACACATGGATCACAAGACTAGCTGACAACTAGGGAAGGTGTAAGCTCGATCAACCAATGGTGTGGACACCGGGGTTAGTGTGTGGGCTAGAGGCAACAAAAGATAAGATCACGAGGGTTGTAAACCATTGGCTCTATTGGGTAATAGGAGGGTTTATCACTGAATTTGTGATCAACACAACTGTAAGCTATAGTGAAGCAGAAAGACGTTTTCTCAAAGGACTGCGAGGTAAGTACTTCAAGTCCTTGAATACCTGGATTAAAATGTTGTTATGTGAAAAAAGGGTTATGTGAATTCATTGATGTCTGGGATAACGCGGAGTAGAAGAAGCTACCAAGGGATCGAAGGATTAGAGAACAGTCCCCTGATTTCACTTTCACGAGAAAGAGAGGAGCTCGCTGGGTTCTCCCCAAGAAGTAAGGTCCAGTTGATAAAGCAACGCATTCCACAGTTACCACCTCCATCCACGCCACCACCCACTTCACCTACATCCACCCCATATTCACCCACCCCACCTCCACCACCCCTAAGGTTTAGTATGGTGAGTGCAATCAAGTTACCCGAATTTAGAGGGGTAGGAAACAGGGAACTAGATCAGTTCTGGTTCATGGTAAAGGTAGTATGGGAAGCCCAAGGAGTTATGGATGAAATAAGGTTTGAAGGTTCGCCACTGGGATGGATACCTATTATAAAGTTTGAAGACTAGGACCTCGCAGACAACGAGAAGTTCCCACAGCTAGCTATGGAGCAATTAGGACACCAGAAATGGTTACGCAATGTAGAGAAAGCCGGGTTACTACATCTGCGGTGGATACCTCATTAAAAGTAGGCATCCGTCATGATCTTTGTAATTCGACAGCTATTGTGTCTAGTACATGATGGGTATCTCTAGATGGAGGAGTCGATTCCCATCACAGCTGACTTAATTCATCGAATTTCTTGACTGCCTACCAAAGGAAATAATCCCGCAGCCATAACCAGAGAGAACACCGACTTGGGCCTAGCAGAAACAATGAAGGCCAAATATAAGCTTGAAAAGAGGAAACGAGGGTATCTGATAGCGAGCATCAAGGAAAAAGGGGTGCATGTCACCACCTAGTTGTTGGTTGGAAAGCTCATGAGGAAATGTCACACAGATGAGGTGCCAACATTTGTGATTGCGTTGGCCGAATAATGTGCAAAAGGAGTCCAATTCAACTGGGTACAGTTTCTCTGCGACAAATTTTTGATCAATTGTTGGGAGGCCTAGGAGAATGCTAATACCTTCCATTACACATGGGTGCTCTTATCCATCCTATTGGTTATAGGGGATTTTCTGAAGGATATTCAATTTCCCACCATTGAGAAGGACCTACCCAAAGCTGCGAGGTTCACCTCGCTTTGGGCAATGAAAGACACAATAAGTGTGAGAAAGATCAACATCTTTTGGACACTCATGGAGGCAAGCATTTGGACTTGGATCAATCGCAAGGCACAGTTGTCCCTAATAGTATACAACAGTTTGCAAAGCACAATAGAATTCAAGGCAGATATGCATAATGTGCATATCTTGGCATGGAAGGATCCAACCCGAATGTGGGGAAAGCTTCCATTTATTGCAACAAATGATGCAATTTTTGAGGTGATGGTGGCATGGTTTCTATAGTGGCACGTCCTGAACTTGAAGGAACTGGAAAAGATCACAGAATAGAAACAGAAGAGGGAGATCAAGCTGCGCCTCGTGAAGCTGGCAGAGACGTAGCACCAGGAATAGGAAGCAACTGCACAACAGAAGGATAAGGCAGTAGCAACAATACAAACAGCAGAACCCATAATCGCACCTACCCCAGAGAACGAGGAAAGTCAGGATATGTCCATGGAGCAAGACATACAGAGGGAGGATGAGGTAGAGGAACATACCACAATAGTGCCCCAACTCAAGAAGTTGTGAGGTTAGGATAAGCCAATAGCCCAAAAGAAGACAAAGACAACGAACACCCCTCAGGGAGCCAGTATTGATGTTGGGTGTAGAGCCTAATTATCTTTTGTATTCAAAGGTTTCAGCTGGATGTATATCCGAGGAATATTGTACACCCCTCCAATTGGGGGGTGTGAGGGGGACTTGTCCCCCCTGCGGGGGTCCAGGGGGTCTAATCCCCCCCGGCTAAGGGGTCCGGGGGCCACCAATCCCCCAGCAGGGCTTCTAGGGTAGTGCCCCCAAAGCTAAAAACAGATGTAAAATTGCCTTGTAAAAGTATAGTAATTTCAAGTCAATCTAGGCCGTTTATTAGGCGGATGATCTGACGGTAGAAGTTATGTTTAATTTAGGGTTTTTTGCCCTAGAAGGAAACCCCTCACTATATATGAGGGAATTTTATTGCATTTATGTAGAACCGTATGTGAGGAAGAGAGAGGATATTGAGAGCGAAGAGGGAGTTACAGCGGATCTACTGTAAGTTGTATCTCTTCAGTTTGCTGGATAATATGAAAGGAAAGACTGGCTATTTCTCCGTGGACGTAGCCCAAACTGGGTGAACCATGTAAATCTGTGTCTCTCTTGTTTTATGCATTTTCAGTGTTTATATTTCTACATATTTTATGTGTTCCATTGCTCTGTAATATATAACTTTCTAACAACTAGTACCAGAGCCGAAGGTCTATTTGGCTGATAAACTCACATGAGGGAAAGATTCCTGGTTTGAGTGGGAGCAATGGCAGAAGATGGTAGGTTTAGGGTCGAAAAATTTAACGACCAAAACTACCAACTGTGGAAGATGAAGATGGACGATTATCTGGATCAAAAAGATCTGTACCTACCATTGAGCGGAAAGACAAAGAAGCCGATGAGTATGACAGAAACATAATGGAATATTCTCAACAAAAGGCACTTGGAACAATACGGTTGTGCCTAGCAGCATCGGTAGCGTTTAACATTTCAAAGGAAATGACAACAGAGGGTTTAATGTCAACATTGGCCAAACTATATGAAAAACCCTCGGCCTCAAATAAGGTATTTCTTATGAAGTGTTTATTTAATATGAAGATGTCAGAAACTAGATTTGTTGCAGACCATTTAAATGATTTTAATACAGTTACAAGTCAGTTAAGTTCTGTAGGGGTAACTTTTGATGATGAAGTTAGGGCTATTTTATTTCTGTGCTCATTACCAGAAACCTGGAATGGTTTATTTATGGCCATTAGTAACTCTGTCTCTAGATCTAGTACTTTAAAGTTTGATGATGTTGTCAGTGAAATCCTTAGCGAGGAAATGCAACGGAAAAGCTCCGGTGAGACATCAGGTAATGCTTTGATTGCAGAGACTAGGGGAAGAAAATGGAAAGAGGAAAGAGCCCAAGATATTGCAGTCAATCAAGAAAAGCCAGATCCAAGTCCAAATTGGGGACAGTGTGCTAGAAATGTGGAAAGAAAGGACACTTGAAGAAAGACTACAAGCCTCAGAAGGGAAAAGAAGGAGGCGCTCAACAAGAAACTAATCATGAAGCAAATGTAATAGGTGATGTGTTACAAGATGCTTGATTCTTTCATTAGAAAATATTATTGATGCTTGTGTGGTAGATTCAAGGGCCTCATTCCATGCCACACCTGATAGGAAACATTTTTATGATTATGTTCAAGGAGATTTTGGACAACTTCGATTGGGTGATGATAAACCCTATAAAATCGTTGGAATGGGTACAGTTTTCATAAAACAACAAAATGGAAATCAGTGTCTATTGAAGGAGGTAAGACATGTTCTAGATTTGAAGAAAAATCTAATTTCAACAGGGCAGTTGGGAGGTGAAGGTTGCGTAACCACATTCACAGATAAAACCTAGAAGGTCACTAAAGGATCCCTGGTAATAGTGAAAGGAGGAAAGGTTGGTACATTGTATTTATGCAATGGTATTTCTAATTATGTTAATGCTTTAACCTCTACAGGAAAGAGACAACATTGTGGCATCATAGGCTTGGGCACATGAGTGAGAAGGGGATGCAGATTCTTCACTCAAGAAATTTGTTTCCAGGTTTGAAGCATGTTGATTTAAAATTTTATGAGAATTGTGTTTATGGAAAACAGAAGAGAATCAAATTCCTTAGAGTTGGGAAAGAAAAGAAGAGCAAAAAATTAGAGCTTGTTCATACAGATGTATGGGGATCTGCACAGGTATCATCTCTTGGTGGCTATCATTATTATGTTACTTTAATTGATGATGCAACTAGAAAAACCTAGATTTATTGTATTCGAAATAAATCTGATGTATTTGGTAATTTCAAGAATTGGAAAGCTTTGGTTGAAAATGAGACAAGAAAAAGGTTGAAGTGTCTCAGATCAGACAATGGAGGTGAATATTGTAGCAAATAGTTTTATAGGTACTGTTCAGAGAATGGAATTCGTAGAGAGAAGACAGTTCCAAGAACACCACAAGAAAATGGTGTGTCAGAAGGGATGAACAAGACAATCATGGAGCATGCAAGGTGCATGAGATTGTATGGAGGATTGCCTTTACAATTTTGGGCAGATGTTGTAGATATTGTTGTTTATCTAATAAATAGACGGACTTCAAGTTCCTTGGATGGTGGTATTCCAGAGGAGGCATGGACAGGTAAAAAGGTAAACTACTCTTTTTTAAAAACTTTTGGTTGTGAGGCCTTTGTCCACATTAATAAAGATAATAGAACAAAGGCTGAGGTAAAATCAAAGAAATGTACCTTTACTAGATATTGGGTTAATAATTTTGTTTATCGCTTTTATGATTGTGAAAAACATGAAATCATTAGGAGCAGAGATGTTATATTCAATGAAAAGGTTTTGTATAAGGATCAGCTACAGGAAAATAAACAGTAAAAAGAAAACAAAGAATGCATAGTGCTTGATGATATCACAGGAAAAGTGATGGCGCCTAAAAATCATAATGATCAACATCCAGAACAACAAAAAGCACTTCAAACACCTGAAAGTGGCGTTAGAAGATCTACCAGGATAAGTAAACCCCCTGAACAATACTCTCCTTCATTATATTATGTATTTTTGACTGATTCCGGTGAACCATAATGTTATGAGGAAGTAGTGTAGGTAGAAACCAGGAAGAAGTGGGAGCAAGCTATGAAAGAAGAGATGGAATCCTTAGCATATAACTAGACTTGGGACTTAGTGAGGTTGCCTGCAGGTAAAACAACGTTACAGAATAAATGAGTTTATAAGTTGAAGGAAGAAAATGGAGGTAGAAAAAGGTACAAAGCTAGACTTGTGGTGAAATGGTTTGCACAGAAAAGGGATATAGACTTTGATGAAATATTATGTCCTGTTGTTAAAATGACTTCAATCAAAACTATTTTAAGTCTAGTAGCAGTTGAAGATTTGCATCTTGAGTAGTTAGATGTAAAGATAGCTTTTCACCATGGGTATTTGGAGGAAAAGATATATATGCAGTAGCCATAAGGATATGAGGTAAACGGGAAGGAGAAACTAGTGTGTAGGTTGAAGAAGAGCTTGTATGGCTTAAAACATGCTCCAAGGCAATGGTATCTAAAATTTGACAAGTTTATGTCTGAACAAGGTTATACCAGATGTCACTCTGATCATTGTGTTTATCTAAAAAAGAAAAATGATGGCATTTATATTATATTGTTATTGTATGTAGATGACATGCTTGTTGCAGGGTCTAGCATGCAAGAAATAGATGTGCTCAAAAAAAAATTGGCAAACTCATTTGCAATGAAGGATTTGGGTGCTGCAAAACAAATGCTTGGTATGAGAATAACTAGAGATAGGAAGAATTGCAAATTAACATTATCTCAAAGTGAGTACATAGAAAAGGTGTTGAAAAGGTTTAATATGCAGAATGCAAAACCAGTTAGTATACCTTTGGCTAGCCATTTCAAATTAAGTAAGGAGGAGTGTCCCAAGACTCAAGAAGAAATCGCTCATATGTCTAAAGTTCCATATGCATCAGCAGTTGGAAGCTTAATGTATGCAATGGTCTGCACAAGGCCTGCTATTGCACATGCAGTGGGAGTTGTAAGCAGGTACATGAAAAATCCAGGAAATGAACATTGGATGATGGTGAAGTGGATTCTCAGGTATTTGATAGGTACCACAAATCAAGAATTATGCTTTGGTGGTTCAAACATTTCTCTACATGGATATGTTGATGCAGATATGGTGGGTGATAGAGATAAAAAGAGGAACAAAACAAGGGATGTGTTTACTATAGGTGGAACAACTGTCAGTTGGGTCTCAAAACTACAAATTTAGTAAATGGATTAAGTGAACCACCTTGTGAGCTTGAATGATGTTGTTAAGAATTTGTTTACCTTCCACATAACCGGATTGTTCCGCTGAAACTAGAATAGGGAGCAAAGGTTTGAGTCAGTTGGCCACTACCTTGGATATTATCTTGTAAACCACATTGCATAAAGCTATGGGTCTATACTTCTCCGGTGTTTGAGCCTTATCCTGTTTAGGTATTAGGGCAATAAAGGATGTATTGAGCACTATCAGAATGGTTCTATTCGCCCTGGAATCCTCCACAACCTACAAAATATCCTATTTAACTATACTCCAGCAAGCTTTAAAAAAATCCACATTGAAGCCATCTAGGCTTGGTGCTTTGCCTTTCTGTATATCTTTGAGGACTTCACTGATGTCCTCTTCTATTGTTGGCCTGTTAAGGTTGAAATTATCCTCTTTGGATACCAGCTTCGGTATATGATAGGTTACCTCGCTGATGAAATGCTCTCTGTCTGAACTGTTCTCCTGCGGTATGCCTTGGAAGTGCTGGAATAAAACTACTTCTATGGCCTCATGGGATTTTTGAAGCCCCCCTTCCTCATTCTTTATCAAAGAGAATATATTATAAGCTCTATTGGCAATGGTGGATTTGTGAAATTTTTTTGTGTTATGTTCTCCTTCTTTTAGCCATTGAACTCTGGACTTTTGTCTCTAGAAAATTTCCTCTTGTTTACATAGATTTTCCCAATCTTGATGATGCTTATCAACTTGCTCACTTTTGACTTTATCAAAGCCTTCCATGATCAGAGCTTGGTTGAGAACCTGCATTTTGTTTTCAATGGATTTTTTTTCCTCTAAAATATTACCAAAATCATTCTTGTTCCACTCTTTGAGCCAGAGCTTGATGTGCTTAAGTCTTTTATGGAGTAGGAACATGCTTGTCCCCTGGATTTGCAAATCTTCTGACCACTATTTTTCAATATTGCTTATGAAATCTGGGTGGGTCAGCCAGATGTTTTCAAATCTAAAAGGTCTATTCCTAGGAATACAAATGCCCTTGATCTCTAATTGAACTGGCTAATGATCTGAGCCTCCAAAAGGAAGAACTCTCGCTATAACCTCCTGATCAGTTAGCATAAGGTCCTCTAAGATAATAAATCTGTCTAACTTGGAAGCTACATGTGCTTCTCCTCCTCTTTTGTTGTTCCAGGTAAAGAGGCCCTTATTCGTACCTGTATCTACTAGTTTCATATTATTTATAAAGCTTCGAAACTGTAAGGAGTCTTTGCTGAGAGTTTTGGTTCCTCCCTTTTTCTCTGAAAGCAGCTAGATCATGTTGAAGTCCCCTCTCATGATCCAGGTAATTCTTATGTGTCTCTCCCCGAGGTCCACAAGAGAATCTAGGAACCTGAGTTTGTCATCCATTTTTTGAGGGCCATACATATTCGTGACTAAATAGATATTCCTCTCTCCTACAGGTTGAATAACTACTGATAAATAATTCCTTGATGCCTCCACATCTATTACGTCAATTTTAAGGGGATTCCAAAGGGTGAGAATGCCCCCCACTGCGTGTTGTGCTTTAACTTCTAAAAACTCAAATCTACTGAGCCATTTTCTATGGAGTTGTCTTAATTTCTAAATGGAACACTTCGTTTCTTGGATGAAGATAATATTCGGCATTGCTTGTTTCATTCTATTACTAAGAAATCTTTGCTTTCTTTTACTTCCTAGACCCCTAATATTCCAAGATGTGAACTTCATAATTAAAGATTTGTGAAGGAATAACTGGCTAGGTCTTTCATCTTACCTGAGTCTATCATTACTTTCCGCACTCCATCAAGAGTTCATTATGCTTTTTTCTACTTCTTTTTTTCCTGGGCTTCTAGTAGCTAGACCAGGAGTTGTTTTCATCATTTTCAAACCTCTGTTATCCTGCTTGTCAATGTTTTTCCCCTTCTCCAGACCTTTGGCCTGAGTTTTCCATAAGAACAGTTATTGTAGTCTATTGAGCTATTCTTGTGGCAACAATTCCACCCCTCCCATGGTTCCCTGAAACAAGAAACCTTCTAGATATAGGTGTTCTTTATCCAGAATCTCTTGAAGATCATGATCCCCCTGCTCCATTTCACTCAAGGTCATTTCCTGATCCATCTCCAATTCTGTATCACTAATCATGGTTGCTTTCTAAAACTCAATATCCTCCATATGTTCGCCTTTTTCTTCTAACTCTTTTTCCTCAAGACTTTCTTCCAATACTGGATCTTCTTTTGTGGTCTCTTCTTCTTCTTCTAGAACGTGGAATTTGTTCTGACTGACCTATTGACCTTCAATTTGAAGTACCTTTGTCCCTCTCTTGCCGCTTTTTCCTCTATTAATTATCTTGTGAAAGCTTTATGTATCCTTCATTGTGTTAGCTTTGCTTTTGTTTACTGCTTTACTAAGAGGACAATTTTTTATTAGATGCCCATGTTCATGAAATTTGAAGCATCTGAACGGAATGTGCTCATAGTCTATTGTTTGTATCCATTCTTCATCATAAACTTATAGGATCACCTCATCTGGAAGAGCTCTTGATAGGTCCATTTCCACACAAATCCTGGCAAAGGATGTATATTTTCCTCTTCTGATAGCTTCGGAAGCTTTGACAAAACATCCTAATTTATTTCCTATGGAAGCTAGCGATTCATTTTTCCAATAATCAAGATGAAGAGAGTAGAGCCTTATCCATACCAGTACTGAAGTGAAAGTCTCCCGTTCTGGGAAAAAATTCATTATCCAAGGCTACATATAGAGGCCTGCTGCAGCATAAAAGTAGGGCCCTACTTCAAATACTCTGTCTTTGTCTTCAATATTTATGAACCCAAGATGTAGGTCTATGCTCCCTTTAGGTTTCCAGGGGTATTTGACCCATGTGTGTAAACCCTTTTCTGTGGGCCATACTCCCATGAACTTGCAAAAGATAACATAAGTCCTCATGTGCTCTTTGTGTGTCTACCGAGCTGGATCATTTAAGACTACTCTAAGCGTGAACTCATCTTTGGGTTTGCAGGGTCCCTTTTGTTTTTTTATCTTGAGAACCCTGTCTTTTATCTTCTTCCTCCTTGTCTTTAGTATTGACCGTTTCCTTATTTTTGGTTCCTGTTGTCTCTTCTTCCACATTCCTTTTCCCTTTCAAATCAGTGCCTCCAGCATTCTCAAGAGGTTTCTTGCCTCTGCTTGCTACTTCCTCCTTATAGGAGGGAGTGGGGCTCCCTCCTTCGTGGCTCTCCATAGAGATCGACCTCTGAAACTTATCAGAATCCCTAGTTTATCGCATTGTGTTTTGCTCTTGAGTCCTTTAGTCTCTAAACAATTGTTATTTTAATTAACATATCTGAATTCCTAATTATCCATTAATTAGGTAACCAAATGTATGTTTTCCTTCCAGCCTCAGTCATTATTATATTTAACAACACAATTTAAAAATTTAATGAAGTGAAACATAATTTAAACTCAGTAACTACAATAATTTTTCACATAGCTTGCGGTGTTACATCTCCCCCCCTTTAGAGGAACATCGTCCTTGGTGTTCTCCTGATTTAAGAAAATAATGTTGGGTAAGCTTCTCGGATAAATCCCTCTTCTTCCCAGGTGGCCTCATCTAAGCCAAAGTGCTTCCAATGCACTTTAACCTAGGTGATGGCCCTCTTCCACAAGGTGGTTTCTCTTTGATTGAGAATACGAAGAGGTTCTGCCAGAAATTCTCCTTCCGATTCAACTTGCACAAACAAAATTCACAGTCATAATTTTTCTAAAATAGTTTATCCAAAATTTAAGTATTCTCCTTAACTAATTACTTGAATATTTTCCCAGCTAATTATATGTTGTGGATTGTACACATAAGTTTTTAGCAAAAAGACATGAAAAATTTTATGGACCCGGATATGGATTGGTAATGCAAGTTTATAAGCGACTGGCCCAATCCATTCCAGAACTCGAAAGGGTCCACAGTAACAGGGTGCTAACTTAGCACAACCCCTCCATTGTAAGGAATTTTTATGGGGCTTCACTCTTAGATAAACATGATCCCCTAGCTGAAATTGTCTGTAGTTTCGCTTTTTATCTGTTTATATTTTCTGCCTATCTTGGGCAACCCTTAGATTTTGTCGAACCTTCTTAACGGTCTCCTCCATTTCTGCTAGCATGTCAGGACCCAAGGCTAACTTATTAACTGGGTTGTTCCAATATATAGGCACTCTGCACCTTCTTCCATACAACACCTCAAAGGGGCTCATGCCCATTGATTCATGATGTCCGTTGTTATAAGAAAATTCCACTAAGTGGAGGTAGTCTTCCCACTTATGTGGTTGTTGCATCACAAACATATGTAACATGTCACACACCTACTAGTCAATATATATATATATATATATATATATATATATATATATATATATATCAATATTATATATATATATATATATATAATATTATATATATATATATATATATATATATATATATATAATATATATATATATATATATAATCTTATCCCTTAAGACAACCTTAGAACTCCTATTTAACTCATGATTATTACCATCCCAATGAAATTTGTTACTCACAAATTAATGTAAATTGACCTTTATTATGATTAAGAAAAAATATCCATATTACAACAATAATAATTCTCAGACCTTAGTCTAAAGATTATACACAGAGATTTAAAGTCAAGACGATGACACTTGTCCATCTCTCGTGGTGGCTCACCTTATTGTCACACTTGTTCCTTTCGCATTTTATTCTAATGAACCTGGTACTATATAATAACTCTGTCGTAGATGGAGGTCCAGTTTCCATCTTGCATTTATTTCTTACCTCATGGTTCTCCATCTTGCATTAATTCTAGCTGACTGTTGCTCGACCTAAGTGGAGGTGGTGCTTCGCTGGAGTCATTACTACGATACCTCATTCATTGTATCTTTTGGATCCACTCTGGATCAATAGCCTTAGTTCAACTGCTGGATCAGATGGAGGGGAGGAACCTTAGGGTTTCTAAGCTTTGAATTGGTATGCTTGCCATTCAGTTTTTCCCTCTTTGATTTATGCTTTCTGGCATCTTTTGGGAAGGTTTTTCTATGGTTTGAGCACACTCTGCTAGAGGTTTATAGAGCTCTGAGACTTCATGCTACACTGTGTTCGATGCTAGCGATATTTGAATGTTTGGGTATCACTGAATGACCATTGGGGCCTTCTGGCATTCATGGCATGGATTTATCAACAATTCATTTCTCCATTCAAGTTAACTAGGTAATTCTAAATTGAGGGTATTGTTGTTGTTTTGTTCTTTGTGGCTATAGATTTCTGGTAGAGCCTATTAATCCCTTTTTTCCCGCCCAATCGGGGTGGAGGGTTTTATAGAGATAGAGCGTTGGGCACGATTTTGGTCAAGACCATCGTTCAACTCCCTTCTCAACTTGAAAACCAACTTAATTATATTTTGGATATTTAATCTGCAAAGTTTTTGGCTTGGTTCTTGAGGTTAAGCCCGAGACTTCGTAGGGAGCTTGATACTTATTTTTCTGTAAATGCAGAATCAAAAACTTTCTGTAATCTTTGAATCTAGTTTAAGTTTTATGAAGCCTTTTGGCCTTATACATTCTCGAAGGTTATACCAACATGTCCACTGGGGTTTTGTCATTTGTATTTTTATACTTAATGCGGAGGGTGGATAAATTCAAACCCTGGCTGGGATGGTTACATTTTGGTTCTAAGATTATTAAATGAATTATATTCTTGCTTATGTATTTATGAAGTTTGGAATACAATATTCGTCATCGTTATTTGTTTTTGTGTTGGGATTTATCCCTACAGAATTCCTGTGTGGTTTTTGCTAGATTTTTGTTTACGTTCTATGGTCAGTTGGTGCTACATTTCTCTTGATTTAACTGTTTAGAGGATTTATACATACCCTATCGCCTCCAGCAGCAAGGTTTTGAAGTTAGAAAGAATAAGTCCTCAGTTTTGGTATCGCAATGTAACTTAATGCTTCTAAATAAAATAACTGAGGGTTTAATATTTCATGTTATATATATATATATATCTATATCTATCTATCTATCTATCTATTATCATATATATATATATAATATATATATATATATATATATATATATATATATAACTATGGGACTTTAGTCGAGACCTTTTATTCCTCTCTTGACTGGGAGTTCTTACTGTAATACTTCCCTTACTTGTTTAACTGATTCCTAAATATCTTAAAATGAGACGGGATTTCTCTCTTTCCGGGCTCTTATTATGAGTTACGGCTTTGGACATATCCATGGTCTTAGATATTGCCTTCCTCCTTTGATTTTTTTGAATTTTTTTTTCAATTGTATATCTTTAAGCGGTACTTACCATAACAAATTTATTTATAGTGAAAAATCTCCCTGTTGTTCTCTTAACAAAGGGTTTAATAATTTGATCCTAGCATATTGGTAAATTCTATTGAGAAATTTCCGACAATGAAAATTAATTTTGTTTATGGGTATCATAATTATGTTTCATGTTCATTACTATGTTTAGCTTTATCGCATATCTCATTCAGTTTCTATGAAAACCATAAGTTTCACTAATATTAGTTATTCTGTACCTTGCATGAATTTATCTATACACATATTATCATAATAATTAACATAACAGTTCAACATAATTAATCAATCTATCTCATTTCTAAATCACTAAGAATGATCATTGTATCTACACCATAAATAGGACAGAATATAACTAATAATAAACTGGTATTATCACTTATCTCAACCATTGACTAGCTTGAAATATCCCTACTTTAGTCTCCAACCAGACCTAAATTGTCTATATCTTTGCCTCCCAACCTTGAGTCTACTTCAGTAGTCTCCCCTTGAGCTATCCCTAAATACAGGAACTCTACTTTTTCTTAAGACTAACAATCTCACTGTCCTCTATTCCAAGCCAGACATGGCCTTATAAGACTGCCTGACATTTCAACACAACCTTTTCCTTAGTATTTCCCCTATTCTTCTCCTTGATCTCAGATTACCTCTATCCTCTTGATCTCCTAAATAAATGTTGAAGAAATTAGTTTCAGTAACTTAGTTAGGAGTAGGTAACTCTCTCATTAACTAATTATTAAGTAAAATAATATTTACTCATAATTGTTGCCTTATTTTAAAAAAGAATTAATTTCAAAAATAGTATTTTTTTAAATTAAGAAAATAAATAATTTGTTCAAACTCCAATAAATAAAATATTTACATGGTCTAGGAATATCACATAGCATGTCCCTTAACACTCAATTCACTCGTTCAGTTTGTTCGTTTGTTTGAGGCTGGTAAGCTGTACTAAATTGAATCTAGGTACCAAGTCCTAACAATAGGGTCTTCTAGAATGTAGATGTAAATTTTACATCTCTATCAGAAATTAACACCCTAGGTATTCCATGCAGACAGAATATTTCCTTCATAAATATGTCTGTAATTTCCACCATTTTATAAGTGGATTTCATAGGGATGAAGTGAGTTGTTTTGCTCAATATGTCTACTGTGATGCAGGAAAGTGTTCCCTCTCAAACAGAGGCAACCTCTCTAGCCCTAGAGTGGGTCTAGTCACAACAAAGACAGATCGACAATTGATTTCCTTAAACAGTCATTGTTGGAGGCATACCTAAAACCGATGGTCGATGAAGTTTCGTTGCACTACTCCAGCTTCCACTTCCTTCTCCTCAATGAGTAATTAACCTCAAACAATACAAGGAAAACAACAAAGCACGTAACTAGGAAACAACAACGATCTATTTACTCACAAAGTCAAGAAGTCATGAGCTATCGAGTAAATTACATACAAGACATAGAAAAACATCATTGATTGTATTAATAATGAATCGAGAGCAAGCTTACAACCAACCCTTGACATTGCAAGCCTTCTCAGAGGGTCCAGCCAGTATGTTTTCCAAGCATTCACTGTTCAAGGATGGATCTCCCAACATACAATGTCTCTCTCTTACTCATAAGATTTAACACAAGTTAAGGGCACTCCACAACCTTCCACAAAATATCAACAATCCCACACTTGTCATACCCACATCAGCTATCTATCAAACTCAAAAGCACTAGCAGCACTACCCAACCAAAAAGAAGTAGAAGATCATAGCAAAGGTGAGTGCTTTACTAGTAGAAGGAGTCTCCATGAAATGTGGAAGGAGGAGCTCATCCTCAAGGAAGGTATCACAAATGACAGAACTACCATACAAGGAGGGGAAGGGCGACCCAAACTATGCCAAAAACTAGGTCTGGAGACATCTAGAAGGCCGACTATTGAAACGAATTTGCCCAATCTGGATTGTCATGGTTCGTAAACTAATTCTCTGTGACAACATCGCGAGGAGACGATGCACGCAGATCCATCATCACTAGACACAACTCATAACCTCGTGCGAGGTCTAAAAATCCAACTGTCGATGAGACCGTTATGGACATGGAAACATCACGTATATTAAGGTTTTACTCACGATGGGGTAGAAACTTAGGGAATGAGGGTCAATTTGTAGCAACATAGAACATTTGCTTAATCTTCTTACATTAGTGGGAAGATATGAACATGTTTATTTGACACATGACACAGCAGAGGGACTGAGATGAGGACAGTGACAAATTACTATGTAATAGATTCCCCCTAAATCATGAAGCCCGAGAGAGTGGGAGGGGTGAAATGCTTTACAAAATTGTCTGAACTGGAGCACCACTTTTGAAGAACTTACAGATGCAAGGACAACTGATATCTCTGATAGTGAAGTACATGTAGTCTAGGCATGGGTGCAACCATCCAAAGACATATGAAACTAGGTCTGTGGTATGGATGTAGCCACCTAGTTGACAAGACCATGATAATAATAAAGGTATGGTCGCAACCATCCATGAAGACTCACGCATGGTCGCAGCCATCCATCAAAGAGTAATATATGTAATCATGAACCAATCCACGCAGCCTGAACATATGTAATCTTAGTTTGGGGTCTTGAAACCCAACCGATCATAGTACAAATTCTATCATGTGAATAGATGTGCTGAAATCAAACATGATAGAAAGTCACTTGATTACTGATCAATGATGAAAATAGTTAACAAGCGCAAGAGAAACCATCAATAATGTCAATGGCTCTCAAGGTATTGTCCCATACAATCCACTAAGTGTGAAAAATTAAGTGAATTCGAACACTTGTGGAATCACCCAATTGAAGACCAATGAGGAAAGTATGTCGACAGGCGCAAGGAACTTTCCATTGAGGCATGCAAGTTCCAAGGTACCAAAAGGGATCTCTAGATCAATCTCCTACATAAGAAGCTGGTGTTGACAGGAGACGATCCATCGCAGGAGGGCCATGATGTTTCCCCCATCAATGACACAAGATAAGGAACAAGTGGTAGATGGCGAGACAAAATATAAGAGGAGGAGGTAAGGGTGTAAACTGTAGAAGGATTATACTCTTGAACATATCAGCAACACGACTCCAGAATGTGGCAGTATTTTGATACCAAGGGACTGGAGGCTCAATGGAGGCAACATGGATCAGATGGAATGAGGCAAAATGGCAACATAGACCTGTAGAAGGCCAAATGAAGATGTATAGATATCCTAACTCCACATGAAGCAAAAGTGGCAATGTCTAAGAGTGACTAGCTACCGTAGATAACCAATGATGACTTCCAAATTTTCCCCCACCATTGCTGGCGAAGAGCCCAATTATTTTTTAAAACAAGCTTGAAGGGGATAGCATATGCTTGTAATATAAGTTTGACCTTTAGTCGAATCGAACCTAGTGGTAGTTTAACGAGCCCTAGGGAGGAGAAGCTCGAATTTCGTCATGGTGATGAGTCCAATGTTGTCAAGGTTTAACGAGTTTGACATAGGTAAAACAGGGAGTCTTTTTCATGTTTAGATAGTTTGAAAAAGACACGGAAAAGAAAACTCTAGGGGGTCCTTTTTCATATGTTTGTGTCCCTCGAGCCTGAAAAAGTATAAAATAATACTCGAGAGAACCACTTGACCATTATGATCAAGGAGTACTTTTCGTCATTAGTGACCTCAATCTGAAAGAGTAGAAAAGTGATCAAAGATATGCCATTTCGTAACCAATATTGGACTTGAAAAGACAAAATTCTGGCAATCTTTTCATGTTTATACGGTTGGAAACGAGCTCAAAGTATACCGCCTCTTATTTCGTTTAATGAGTCAAAAGGAATAACTTGGCAATCTTTTTTTCTTTAATTCAGAAAAGAGCTTAAAGGTTACTTGTCCTAGAGGAATGAGTGGCATAAAGGGTAGCAACTAGTTCTAGTAATGGTGGAACTGCTCAAATCATGTAATGGTCAAGAGGCTAGCTAATAAAACCACTCATCGCAATGATTCCTTAGGAAAGGAAAGACAACCAAGTGAAAGAATATGATCAGCCAAAGAGATGGTGGTGATGGAATGAAACAACCAAGGCTCATCTAGCAGAATTTAGAGGATAAAAATTGCAATCACGAGATGTAAATCGGGTATGGGTTCATTTTTACACAAGCTTAAACCATGGAGTACTCTTCTTGGATTCGGTTTCATGTTTACACAAGCTTGAAATGAAATAATATGCTCATTATAAGTTACATGCCCCCTGCATAACGATGTAAATCAAGGTACGTGCCTCCAAAGCTTCATTGCATTCAACAAGGTGTATGGAATGAAGGTTCACTTTCGAGATCTTGGAAAGACTTGAATTGGATTTTATGAGATCTTAAGCAAAGATTTTATTTGGAAAGGGAGGTGCTTCATTTTTTAATGAGGTTGACACACTAAAAGAACTATCCTCATAACCCTTGTTTCATGTTTTAACGAGGCTGACACAAGATCAGAACTATCCTCAGAACTCCTTGTTTCATTTTTTAATGAGGTCATCACAAGATCAAAACTATCCTCGAGACACCTGCCTTCATTTTTTAATGAGGTTGACATAGGAAAAATCTATCCTCAGGACTCCTTGTTTCATTTTTTAACGAGCTTGACACAAGACAAGGAACTATGCTCCACGATGTTGTTCATGGGCCATATGAGAACATGGCTTCCAAGAGGTCTTCACTGGATGGAAGAAACATGCTTCGAGAAGAAAACATGTCATGAAACACCAATGAAAGATCAAGTTCCAGTGACCCCAATACATGATGTATAAGACTATCTACATGATCATCAATAGAGGTAGAGATGGAATGGGTAGCCACATAATTGACCTGTGGCAAGGAAGGTACTGCTTGCGAGCAAGAACTGATCCGGATGATGGTTGCACAAGAGGTACTTGGGGACTAAAGAATGATAATTGATCAATAGTCACGATTCTTCCATCGTGCGAAAAACAGAGCACATGGAAAAGTGAAGGGACAAGGGCCCCCATGGCATAAACATAGTCACAACCAAGGAGAAGACTAAACTCTAAAGCACCTCGGACAACCATTATGTCCATATAGATAGCTTTGCCTCCTAAGGTAATAGGAAACTTCAGAAGGATCCCTAAAGGTTGATTGGTTCCTCCGTCAAATGCCAACAGATTTTGTGCGACCAGCACAAGCTGTGGGGAGCCCAAAGCTTGCCAAGTAGTGAAAGGCATGAGGCTAACCAATGCACCCTCATCCAAAACAGTGCCATGTATTGCCTTATCATAGGCATGTAGTGTAACCTGGAAGGGTATGAAGGATGGGAGGTGGAATGCAGTCAAATGACTCCAGTCGAAGGAAACGATTGAACTACTTGGTGGGGGCATCATATGATTGCCCCCATGCTCTATAGGAACCGAAGAAGGACTCTCTGAATCAACTAGGATAGGAGGGTCATTCTCGGACTTTGGAGAATCTAATGAAACGAGAAGAACATGAGCAGTAAATCATGACACTCTTCCAAAACAGAGTGATCAATAGGTGGTGAATCCAAGTTGACACTCTCTCCGACCAATGGTTGGTCTAGAATAGGCTTAGCACAACTAGGTTTGGAAAGAGGAGGATAGACAAGAGAAAATCTAAGTTAATATCTTTGTCAACGGGGAGAGGGTTTGAAGAGAGCCTCTGATAACCAACTGGAAGTGGAGTTAAAGAAGCTATAAGAATTTCCAAAACAGCTGAAGCTTTATCCATGAGTGGACAAAAGCGAAGGGGATGGTTTCCTTCACATAGTCTATAGGGGAATCGAATCTTCCCTTTCTTCTTACTGCTGCCAGTTTATAGGTTAGCATCGTCATGAGCTTCAGAGGACGATGAGGGACAAGCCAGATCGTGAGGCCAAACTTCTAATATCCTCAGAATAGCAGGACAATCATGAAGAAGATGGTAATCCTTGCACAATTTACAAGGAAACTTAATCTTCTACAGAGGAGCAGAGGGTGGTACGACCTAAGATGTACTTGAAGCAATAGCTGCATAGGTTGCCTCATGATTATCGAACTTCTTCTTCTTCTTCTTAGTCTCCTAGTTACTACATGTGAAACTTTCACCAGGCGAAGGAGGAGATGAAGGTAAGGAAACAGGGGAAGAAGGCGCAGGCTCAACCTTGGAATCAACGTGTCGTGGTTCAGACAAAGGAGATGGTGGAACAGGAGTCATGACGCTTGGGACCACCGAGGTAGAAAGAAACTAAACGGGTAGACTAATGGTTAACCCAGGCAAAGACAATGTTGCCATATATAGAGCACCATCATTTCCAAAGGCAGAAATGGACTAGGATTTCCATCTAGGGGAAGACTGTTATAGCTCCAAATCTCACCATTATGGTTTGTGATGCTACACACATGGCCTAGGGCAACCCCTCCTTCCAGACCTGGTCCAAAATCTAAAAAACAGTGTTTTATTCCCTGTACATGACATTGCCCTGAGTTAAATGCGTGTATACGCGGGTTCATACATACCCAACCCACGTATATGTATTAAAACACTTAAAAAAATATAAAACTCCTTATTTTCGGGCGGAGATCGCGGGTTTTACCTGCTGATCACATGTTAGTGCCCGTGGCCTCAACTGTCCCCAACCAATTCCTAACTAAAAAACTACTTTGGAATTGGTATAAAAAGACATCAAAGGGAAGGCCTAAAGGAGGAGAGAGTATAGAGCAAGGTTATTATATTGAGTTTTTTCCCCCTGATCAGGTCTGAAGACCCTTGTGCCTTCTGCACTTCCCCCATATTGTACAGGAAACCCTTGTTTCCTTGAGATTTGATGTTCATCCCTTAGTCATGACATCTTGGAGTGAGTATTCGAAGGTGACCTACTAGAGGCTTGAGGCGGGACGGATCCAGAAGGAGGCTGAGCTTTGAGCCTGCAGAAGTGGTTCAGGTGATATTGCTCTTTTTTCATATTATTCTATTTGTCTAATAAAGAAACACGTCTTGTTCTCGAAACGCTTCTTTCTTTATGTTAATGATGTTCATAGTTGAATTTCATGCATGAATGGATGTCTAGAAGTTTGTAACTAACTCCTTTCTTATATAACATAAAGATCATTTTTTATGTGAATCTTTGTCCATATACTGCTGCAATCTTTGGAATTGTTGTTTTTGCAGGGCAAAGGAGCGGAAGGGACGTGAAGAAGGGTTTGCACCCTTGAGTAACTACCCAAACGTAGGACCTCAGGTATGTCCTTCTCACCTTAGAGATAGCTTTTTCTAGCATAAATGGTTGTGTGTGTGTATGTTTCTTGACTTAGACAACTTCCAGTCTGCTAGGGTTCCACTCAAGAGCCTTAGGGGATAATATCCCACAACAGAACTGGCGACTCCGCTGGGGAACAACATCCTTGTTGTTCCTTGTTGGGCGTTTGTCAAGCCTATCAGGGCTCAGTAACTTGCTGGCTTATTGATATTGTTTGGTCTGTTTCTGGCTTTTGAGTTTTACCAGTTTCTTGAGTTCTTTTTTATTTTTCTTGAAAGACCACATACACGCTGCTTTTCTTGGTTACAGAAGCGTATAAATACTTGTTGTCTGAAGTAAACCCGCGTATACGCAGGTTTCCTCAGGCACATTCACGTATACACGCATTCTGCACTGAATGCAGTCGCGTATACTTGGCAGTTTTCAAGATTTATAAACCTTTTTGTCTCTGGAGTGTTTCTGGTGCTTTCAGTCAGTTTTAAGCAGTCATCTTTGTCAGTATCAGTTCTCTGTTTTCCAGCAAGTGTCCTTACTCTGACTTCTCTCTAAATTATAAGAAGTCTTGTTGTTTCGTGTTTGCGAGTGTCATCATCTTTTGCTTTAAACACACAAGATTTCCTTGTTGGAATCTTGGCTGCCCTGAGTGATCAGAGCAGAAAAGATTGTTATTAATCTTTGTGTTTAACTTTGTTTCTTGGTGAATTTTTTGGTTTGCTTGACGAAATAGATTTTTATGACCAATTACTTCTTTGTTTCATCAAAGTTGTCATTTTGATACTTTCTTGGAACCGTCTTTTTGATCTTTTTTGGTCTTTGCTACCAAAGCTTTCCTTACTGCCTTCCATTGTCAAAAGCCTTTTTGAGCACATTTGTTTTTTGTGTTGAGTTTTCATTCTTTGTTGGGTGTCAACTTACAAAAAGTGTTTCTTGCTTGTTTCAATTGTGAAGTGTCGGTTTTTGTTGAGAGCATTTTCAAAAAGACTATTTTGTTGCTACTTTCAAGGGAACTTTTTGAAAAGTTTTAGTTTTGCTTTCTTGAATTTGCTTTTCATTTAGTTTCCTTTTGCTGAATGAAAGTGTTTTTTGTTATCTTGAGTTTTGCTTTTAGTATTTAGACGAATTGTAGTATCTTAGATTCCATCTAAATATTGTAAGTGGCAAAAGAAAAATTTGATAAACAAAGCAACTTTCATTTCTTGTTTTTAGCGAAATCTTGAATTCTTGCATATTCACTATACTTTGCATTAGTTTGCATAGTTAAAGCATTAGCAATTCTTTTGATTTTTGCGTGTGTGAAGTGTGTTACAAGAAAAGAAAAGAATTTTTTTTTGCTTTCTAAGTGTTTCCTACAACCCATGTAGAGTACTCTTTTCATCGAAAGAAAAATGATTGCATTCATGTAGTTACTTTTTCTTTGATGTTTGGTTGAGTCATACACACATCATCAAGTTTCACTTCCATCATTCCCTGACTTAAAGAACAGCCCTTAAAATCTAGCGCTAATTAAAATCAACTAGAACTTTTTACTTTGAAGTTAAATACACAAACAAGTTTTAGGATTTTAGGGCCTTGGATTAGGCGAGTGGAGAGTTAACTCTCCAAGGCCGTTTAAACCGTCAAACATAGGAGTCTGAATAGATAATGCAAATCCACTAGCGTTAGGAAGACCAGGAAAGCTCCGGATCTGGGAGTTAAGCACGAGGGTTTTTGAAGACAGGGAAGAGAGATACCCCCTCTCCTACTTGTCTGATATTACCTCACGACTGTTCCGCCTGGCTTCTACAACGAGTTGGTATCCTTAGTTTCTTCTCCTAGGGAACTACATAGGTGGCTGCGAAGGGGAATCCCGTGGCACCTGAGGTCGACGTTGCATCATTCTCAACGATACTACTGGAGGGCACCCTTGCGAAGCTTGGGGGCTTGCACTGGCGCAGGCTGTTGTTAGGAGATCAGCGTAACTTCCTCTTTTACCTTCACTGATAGGACTGGGCCGTCATTATCCCAGACTATCTTCGGAAGGCCCCTTACTCCACTTTCTTGTATTTTGGTGTCCGGTCCTCATCACCCGGAGCAGAAATACTTGGAAGTTGTTTGACTGGCTGATTTCTTTTAGGGAATTTATAGTGAGTGCTCTTTGCTCCTTGTATATAGTTGGCTTTAGGTATTTTTGTCTAGTCACATTTTGATTTTGTGTTCTAAGTGACTGGCTTACCACTCTGCCCATCTTGAAAGACTTTTGGTCATTCTTTCGGAAGTTGTGGAGTTACCTCCTCAAGGGAAAAAGGTCTTGATTGCGTGTTTATATTCCTTGAAAAGTCATTTCTACATTCCCGTAAGGGAAGGGTTTAAGAATCAATTAGATATGGCCAATATTCCTGTGGAAACCAACCAAGGTACCCTTCCAAAAGGGGATCCTTGTGCTTTTCCTTTCTTTGGAAACGTTGGTACTCCCTTGATGGCCACTTTGAATATTCCTGGGTTGAATGTTGGACTGCCCGTTTGGCTGTGGTCCACTCCGAATATTCCAAATGCTCTTGAAGCCTCTCAGTTGAATGCTTTCTTTCAAGGGCATCACTTGGATGCTAATTTTTCATCTTCTTTCAAAGAGAAATCTGGGATTCCTCCTCCTCCTCCTTCTTATAACAAGAAATCTAAAAAGAGGAGAAAGAGGAAGTTAAAGAAGAAGAATAATTCTATCCCTGAATCTTCAACCTCTGCCAGTCATGTTGAAGATGAGCCTTCAGTCGCTGCAAGTCATGCTAGGAGCACAAGTCTAGTCACTGCAAGTCACACTAGCACTTCATCCTCAACCTCTCCCAGTCATGTTGAAGATGAGTCTTCAACCTCTGCTAGTCATGTTGGAGATGGACCTTCAGCCGCTGCTAGTCATGCTAGGGGCACAAGTCTAGTCACTGCAAGTCATACTAGCAAAGAGTCACCGACCTCTGCAAGTCATGTTCAGGACTCTTCTCAAACCACTGCTAGTCATGTTGGCGGAATGGAGATTGATAAGAAACATGGACGTAGAAATCTTAAACCTAAATTCCCTTGTAAGATATGCAAGGGAGACCATCTTACTCATTTATGCCCTGGTATTCCAGAGGTTCAAAGGGTATGGTCCGAGTCTGAAAGTTCTTCTACTCCTAGATCTGATATGGTTTCTCATCAAACCCATCAACCATTGGTTGATCATGTGGTGGCGCCAGTGCAATCGCTGGCCGATTACACTCCTCTTTTGTGGGGTGAAGCGCCTAACAAAAGAGTCTGCTTAATTTCTAGTACAGAGTCTTCTAGTATAGGGGGCATTCCGGTTTCTTCGAATGTTTCCCCTCCAAGTTCTAAGAGTGTTTCCTTTGATTGGGATAGTCTTGTCGAGCCTCGTCTTCCTTCCGCTGCACCTTTCCAAATAAAGGTCAGAGTTAATTCCACAAATGTCTATCGATGTATGGTGGATGAAGGATCCTCTGCAAGCATTATATCCTCTTTGACTTGGAAAGCTTTGGGTTCCCCAAAGTTGTTGACAGCTCAGAGTCAGTTGTTAGCCTATGATAGAAGACCTGGTGAATCTATGGGTGTTCTTCCTCAATTGCCTATCACTTTAGGTGGGAAGACTGTCTTAATCGATATGATGGTTGTTGATAGCCCTTTAGACTTTAATATGCTACTTGGGCGTGATTATGTCTATGCTATGAATGTTGTGGTGTCTTTACTCTTTCGAGTAATGTGCCTTCCTCATAACGGGAATATTGTCACTATTGATCAGCTTGCATCTGAAAATCACCACCCTAATTCGACTTTACTGCAGAGTACCCCTTGGTTTGTTCCAAGTGTTCAGGTAGACTCTCCCCCGCCACAGGTCAATTATGTGGCATTGAATCCTCAATGTTCAATCGCCGATGAGAAGGACCCTTTGATTTATTATTATCCTTCTTGGGACTTGGTCCCGACAGTTGACCGAGAGATTCTTCCTATAGGGAAATAGGACCCTTTAATTCCCTCTGTTGATCCTTGTACTTCTCATGATTTCTCAGAACTTGTTTTGCCTTCACAGGAGGAACTCTTTGAAGCCATGAGTTATGACTACCAAAGGAGTCGTTGGCCTGAGCCCTACAAGGGGTTTGTTTAGCAAAACTATTATTTGTAAGCCGCAAGGCTGCGTGGTTCCCTGTACCATATTGTATATATAAGGTACGCATTTTCAAGTTTTGTATTCCATAACACAAGATTTTATATGAATTTTATATGTGGGATGTATTAAATTCTTGTCTAGTGTTCCTATTTATGATACAGAACGTGGAAGATTTCTCCTTTGAAAGTTTATGGTTGGTCCGTTCTGACAGGGATTGGTTCTCGAAACTGGCATATAGGTTAGGTTTTTCCGCCTGCATTGTGCACTTATCAGTTTCCTTTTCCATTTTTGGCCTTAGGATCGACCCCACCAAGTTATGGTGTAGAACCTTCTCATTGCTTAGAAGCATCATGACTTGTGTGGTAGAGCCTACCTCATCATGGGTGCCCTAGTTAATACCTTGTTTCCACTTGGCACCCATGCATATTTTTGTCCTTAGGCTCAGGAGTCCTCTATAGTCCTGCCATGACTTATGCGTTGAAGACTCATTCCTCTTAGCTTCTTCGCTTTGTTCTGGCCTTATACCCTAGAGGCTCCTTTGTGTTGAGTTGTACTACTGCATTGCATGTTGACCATTTGCGCCTTTTGGCCTAGAGTTGGCTTCACTGGACTCGTGTTTAAGCCAACTTTCGACCATGGTGTCTGCAAAAAATCAACCTTGCATACCTTTAAACCTCTGCAACTTGACATACCTTGGTCCATGGAAAGGACATACCTTTGAGTGTCACCGACCAGTTTTCGCCTCCCTGCATTGAGCATAGGAAAGTTCCCCTCCCAGGAACTAGATCATCTGTTTCACTGACACTCGTCCTTTTCCACTATACCATAGCATTCTTTTATTCTTTTTCGAGCTTAACAGAAAAAGACAAAAAATTAAATATTCCAAAAAGAGCGGGAACGAGACAATATTTCCATCTATTATTGGCAGCTAGAGTCAGTCGTGTC
>APFE030035813.1:65868-120615 GCA_000404065.3 Pinus taeda
GGGCAGCGCCCCGAAAATTTTTTTTTTGGACCCTATATTAGGTTGGGCGAACCTACATATGGTTTTTCGGTCCATAGTTTTGGATGCGATGGTTTTCGGTCCATGGTATTGGATGCTTCGGCATGTATAAATATGTATTGTAACATTGAAAGGAATATAATGAAAAATCAAGCTGGTAGTCTCGGTTTTGAGATGCAGTGGGAAATCTCTGTGTATATGTGTTTTATGGGTTATGCTCTCGCATTTTTATTTTCTTGTGATTTAGAATTCGTATGCAGGTAATTTCTGTACGGGGTTAAAACCTACACCAAAGGGGACAAACTGGGGCAGATATAGTTTTTATCCAAATGATCTTGAAGCTGCATTTTGAGTTTTGTTAACTTAGGTATGCTCATTCAATAAGGAGCCCTGGATACAAGGGATGATCTGGGAATTAATTCAATGATGAAATCGATATCACGCTTGGGTGGCAATCGAGGAATGGATTCAAGAAATACATCGGTAAATTGTCGGATGACCGGAATGTTTTCCAAGGAGGTAATTTCATTTTTGTTGTTTGTAAATCCCACCTGAATAACATATATTTGACAGCCCTTTCTGATACATTTTCCTAGCTGACTAGCAGTGATAGGATGTAACTTGGTATGGGTTTTAATTCCTTGGCGTTCCTTCCTTTGGCATATTTCAACGATAAAATTGACAGTTTTTTTTTTGCAATCCACTAGGGACCAACATTTTTCCAACCAATCCATCCTGATTAGAATGTCATAAGAACCCAAAGGAAGTATATTAAGGTCAACATAAATGGGATGACCTGAAATTGTTATGGGACAACGTTATGTTTTTGCAATTACGCTTCTTTTTGTCCCAGTGGCTATTTAAACTAGCCATACTTTTGGAAACTTACTATTCTACATTTGACATTTTTCTACCACCTCAGTACTAACATAGCTTAGGTTGGCACCGAGATCAAATAAAATAGAAACATATTGCTTAGCGATCGTACCTTCACATTCGATCATGGCGGGCTGGTAGTTTGCTTGATGATCATTTAGCGTAGCATGAATTCTAAGCATGCTCCTCACCACTTCACTAACCATGGATGCTTCCTACATATTTGACAACTATTCTGTTCTTGCTTTATGTAGACAATTTTTGTAATAGTGGGGTTCTCCGCATCCCCAACATTGAAGGCAAAGAGGTTGTCGGGACTTATGTCAAAATCTGATCTTTCCCCCCTTAACAGATCTACCTCTGTTTGCTGCAAAAGGAAAGTTTATTCTAGATCTTTAAATGAGGCTTTCTTTATGATTTCAGTGATGTTTGAGTGTACATGACTGATTTGGACCTCATAAATACAATGTACTTTCCTGCTGAAAGCGTCATCCATTCGATTTTCCTTCCCTTTGAGATGTTTCATTTCAAAATCAAATTCACTTAAAAATGTTGTCCACCTGGCCTGTCGAGCATTTAAGCTAGACTGATTAAAGAAATTGGTAAGGCTACGACGATCTATTAATAAGAGAAATTTATTTCCCAACAGGTAGTGTTGCCACGTTTTAAGTGCGTGCACTATCGCTGTTAATTCAAGATCGTAAGGTGAATATCGTTGCTCATATTCCTTCAAATTTCATGATTCGTAAGCAATGACTTTCCCTTCTTGTGTTAACACTCCACCAACACTGTCTTTTATAACATCCGTGCAAACCATGAAAGATTTTTCCAGATCAGATACCTTTAAATAGTGTGTAGTGGTAAGTAGGTGCTTTAATTTTCAAAGGCTTTTCTAACATTCGGTTGGCCATTTGAAAGCACGTCCCTTTTTCTATAAAGAGGTCATGGGAAAAGAGGTTTTTGAAAATCCTTCGATGAACCTACGATAGTATCTGGCCAACCCTAGGAATGATCTGATATCCATGACATTCTTTGGTGTAGTCCATTCCATAATGGTTTTGATATTTTCTGGGTCTACTGTTATCCCATCTACTGATATAATGTGAGCTAGGTATTGAATATGGTTTTGAAAAATTTACACATGTTGTATTTAGCATATAACTAGTTTTCCCATAGAGTTTGCAGCACATCCTCAGATGCTCTTTATGCTCCTCTTGATTCTTGGAGTATATTAATATGTCATCGATAAAAATGAGCATGAATTTATCGAGATAGGGATGGAAAATACCATGCATCAAACTAATGAAAGTAGTTGGGGAGTTTGTGAGACCAAAAGGAAACACAACGAACTTATAATGAACATAACGAGTTCTAAATGCAGTCTTGTAGACGTCCTTATCCTTTATCCTTATTTGGTGGTAGTGAGACCTTAAATCGATCTTTGAGAATATTTTGACTCCATGCACTTGATCAAACAGATCATCAATACGTGGTAAGGGGTATTTGTTCTTGATCGCAAGTTTGTTCAACTGACAATAATTGATTCATAATCTCATGGTTCTATCTTTATTCTCTACAAATAATACGGGGGCTCCCCAAGGGGACACGCTGGGGTGGATATAATTTTTATCCAAAAGATCATGAAGCTAAATTTTGATTTTTGTTAACTTAGGTATGCTCATTCGATAAGGGGCCCTAGATATAGGGGCTGCTCTGGGAATTAATTCAATGGTTAAATCGATATCACACTTAGGTGGCAATCGAGGAATGGATTCAAGAAATACATTAGTAAAATTCTGGATGACCGGAATGTTTTCCAAGGAGGTAATTTCATTTTTGTTGTTTGTAAATCCCACTTGAATAACATATATTTGATAGCCATTTCTGATACATTTTCCTAGGTGACTAGCAATGGTAGGATGTAACTTGGTATGTATTTTAATTCCTTGGAGTTCCTTCCTTTAGCCTATTTCTGTGATAAAACTGACAGTTTTTTGTTTGCAATCCACAAGGGACCAACATTTTTCCTACCAATCCATCTTGATTAGAATGTCATAAGAGCCCAAAACAAGTATATTAAGGTCAACATAAATGGGATGCCCTGAAATTGTTATGGGACAACGTTATGTTTTTGCAATTACCCTTCTTTCTGTCCCAGTGGCTAATTGAACTAGCCATAGTTTTGGAAACTTACTACTCTACATTTGACATTTTTCTACCACCTTAGGACTAACATAGCTTAGGCTAGCACCGGGATCAAATAAAATAGAAACAGATTGCTTAGCGATCGTACCTTCACATTCAATCATGGTGGGCTGGTAGTTTGCTTGATGATAATCCAACGTAGCATAAATTCTGAGCATGCTCCTCGCCACTTCACCGACCATGGATGCTTCCTGTATATTTGACAACTAATTTGTTCTTGCTTTAGGTAGACAATTTTTGTAATAGTGGGGTTCTCCGCATCCCCAAAATTGCAGCGATGATTTTGATTGCCGATCATTAACCGATTTATTAGCTCCTTCTGATTGTTTGTTTTCGGAATATGAAACTTTAGGCGGGTTCCTTATTGGGAATTTGCTGGGAGGTTTTTTCTATTAGCAAATTTTTCTTGCCTATTTGGGGTCAGGTTCCTTCCCTTTCTGTTCACTCCTCCTTTAGGTCCCTTATTTTTCTTTTTCATTTGCTGGTAGCAGATGTGAGCTTTCCTCACTGCATCATCCATTGACCTTGGGTAGTCAAATTCAAGTTTTTCTTTCATAAAATTGGGTAGAATACTGATGAAACACTAAATTTTGGCCTTTTCATCTTGCATATAAGGCACATAACGTAGTAGGCAGGTGAATCGTTTTACATATTCATCAATGGTTAAGGTTCTGAATATTAACTCATGAAATTATTTTGTCTTTTAATCATAATAACACTCAGTTAGATACTTATCCTTGAAATGATTTTGAAACTCTTTCCAAGTAACCTAATCCTCATCAATTTTCCTTATTGTTTTGATTTCGTCCACCAAAGGCTAGCCTTACCCCTTAACTGATAGACTGTCAAACGCGCTTTTATTTTATCAGTGTAATCATAAATATGGAAATATTTGTTCATATCGATTAACAAAGCCTCAATTGCTTCTTAAAATTCCCCTCCAAAGAGTGACGGTTTAATTTTTTTAAATTCTCCTTGTAATTTAGATTTTTGTCTTTTTGTTTTGCGCTGGTCGGAGACATTGTTTGAGTGCCCTTCTTCATCTTCGCTGTGTCTTTCTGCTGACTCAACATTCTCTTCTCCAAGCTGAGTCGTTAGGGTATTCTCTCTGTCTTTAGCACTGGGGTCTCGATCTCTTTGGTTCTACCGATTAGATAGACTTTGAAGAATTCTCTCCTGTTTCAATCATAGCTATTCATTGTTTGTCCTTAAATTGGTCATCTCAGTGCATAGTTGTTGAACGGTTTCGAGTAAAATGGCATTATATTGACAAGATTCCTCTCCCAGCTGTATCCAAATGTCACGGTTAGCATTCCCATAAGTTGTTTCCGACAGGCTTGGCGGTCCCGAGCTCTTCTGCATTCTGACCCTTTTTGTATTGTTGTGGGTCTCTATGTTCACATACATATTTACTTAGTTAATTTTAAGAAATCACATTTTTTTCATGTACATATATTTCCCAAAGAGTCTTAGTGTGCAAACTTGAGCTTTGATACCATTTGTAACACCTACATATCTTTAAAAAAAAAAAAAAAAACTTTTAACCAGAAATCAATAAAATCAATGCAACATTAATATAATATGGACTATATTGATTATTCGTAAGGCGGATACGAAGTTTACAAGTATTAATACTAATTTAAATATTACAATGTATGCAGCTTGATGTCATGGTATACATAACATTTAACGATTGCATTAAGTCCTAACATGTGAATCTATAACATGATTTGCTATTAAATTAACATTGAAGGCCAGTCCTTCTGCCTGCAAAAGTCAGTGAGACGGGATGGCCTGCTATAGATTGCTTCACTCTCAACCATCAATTTGTGGGAAGTGATCTGATGGTGCGAGGGGTTTAAGGTTTACCCAAATATGTGATTCACCCTATTGGGTTGGATGGTTAGCAATTTTTGTTGGTAAGTGGGTGGTTCTTGGCACTTTATAGCTGGTTCGGCCTGCAAGTTTTCAAATTGGCTTGAAACCCTTACTACCACAATCCATCGCGACCTCTGATCACCTGGTATCACAAGGTATTCTTATATATTCACCTTTGCACAGTTAGGGATTTACATGTGACTTGGGTTGGGATTCTATGTCCATTGTTCGACTGGGTTGGTGGCTAACTGGTGGCCTTCCTTGTTTAGGAATGGTTTGGGGTACTCTGTCTCTACGAAAGGTGACCTGGAACAATGTAGGGTTAAAGAAGGTAACATATGAACGCTCTGTTTCCTTAAGTCAATTATATAATTATTTTTAGAGTCAAGAATTTTGAATCCAAATGTTCAATGACTTCTATTGCAAGGAAGGTGGGCCACCATTGATGGGATCCCTCCAAACACAGGTGATTGTTCCACCCTTGGTCGTTCCTTTAGTTTGATTTCTCAGAAATATTAGCGCCTTTAATCAGTTTTTAACGAAGGTGTTTTCTTGTAGGTAAGCCACCTCCAGCGTGCCGACTTTTTTCATGGTTGCAATGGTGTATGCTGAAGTACTCAAGGTTTGTATGCTTCAATTTCTTTCAAGTTGGAAATATTTCTCTTGTTCCATACTTGCTTCTGCTATGAAGTGTTAAGCAAATGGTTTGCTCGGCAACCAAGGATTATGCCCGAAACTTTCTCTCTGGTTTTTATTTAATCTTTTGTATAAGGTTGAGTTTGGGGTTTACTCAGCATGTTCGAGGGTTTGACTATAGCAAGAGTTCCAATCTTTATATATATATATATATATAATTGTCCTTCATTTTGTTGAGAACTTATACAAGAGAACATGGTTTATTTGCTAGCAATTTAATAGGTTTACTATTTATTTAGAGTTGGCACCTTTATATTGTTTTGTCATTACTTGTAGTGTGCTTAATTGTTGTGATTGCTACTGCCAATGGACATGCTTATACTTTCTTTTAAGGAATGGAAAATTTTGTATAGTTTATATGGTTCGCCATTAGTGTATGTGCCTTTGAATTACCACATGTTTTCATTCCTGTTTTTTTTTATTCAAGCAATAACTATATAGATAGTTAGATAGTCAATTAATAGGTGTTAGGCCTGGTTTGGTATTAGTTAATGTTTAAATCTTATTGTAGTTTTTTACTATTTATGCCTGATCTAGCATTTTCATTTTTAATTTTGTTTTGGTTCAGATATAATTTCGAGAAGCTTTTCCCTAAATTGTTTTAGTAATTTAACAATACTTTCTAGAATTTATTATCATTTATTAACACATTCTATTTTACTTATATGTCTATTGCTTGTGAGCATATAGCCTTCCGAAAAATTTTTATTTTACTTATCTGTCTTGTGAACATATAACCTGTTTCTGTCTAGAAAGTCTCTACTGCTTTATTATCATTTCTAAAGGCATTCTATTTTATTTATATGTCTACTACTTGTGAGAATATAACCTTTTGAAAGCGTTATATTTTACTTATATGTCTATTACTTGTGAACATATAACCTGATTCTGTCTGGAATGTCTCTCCTCCCAGGCATGAGTCTAGGCATGAGTCTGGCCATTACATCCAGACTCTGCCCCAAGCGCTTTTGTTCCCCCAAGCACTTTGGTTTCCTTACAGTCAGTAAATGTATATCCAACTACACTTGGGTACCTTTGGCCTCAGAACTACATTGTCCAGCGTCAAGTCTTGGACGGCTACACTCGAGTACCTCGGGCCTCAATACTACATTGTCCAACCTCAAGTCTTGTACCTTTCAAGACTGTCCCTGACTATGCTTCCCATTGGTTTATTCCACCTAGCTCTGGGAGCTCCCATTGGATACTTTCCATCTTTATATTTTCCCTTCCACAACAGATGATAACTGTTTCTTGATAACCATTTCTTTTAACTATTGGAAACAATTTTTATTTTAATAAAAATATCTGAATTCCTAATTATCCATTAATTAAATAACCAAATGTAGATTGGCAGTACATTGGCCTTTTAGCGTCACTCATTGTTATATTTAACAACATAATTTAAAAATTTAATACAGCTAAACATAAAATTAAACTCGGTAATTTTTCACGTAGCCTCGGGTGTTACATTTATCTTTATATAAGGAAAACTGAGTGTTACATTTATCTTTATATAATAAAAGTAGCCTCGGGTGTTACACTTATCTTTATATAAGGAAAGAAGGAAACTAAGTAAGTTAACTTTAACTTTAATATAGAGAAACAAGGAAACTAATTAAACTATAACTTTAATATAAGGAAACAACGAAACTAAATAAGTTAACTTTAATCATTTATGAATGTTAAAAAAATAAGGGCATTGAAAACTTCTCCTTATCCTTGTTTCGAACAAGGAAACTAAGTAAATTAACTTAATAATTTATGAATAAGAACTTCTCCTTATTCTTACATAAGGAAATAAGGAACAAGGATACTAAGTAAATTAACTTAATAATTTATGAATGAGAACTTCTCCTTATTAGTCCCTGCCCTCCGGGCCTGGCAGGGACTATAGTAATCGGTTTTTGGCCCCGGCATTAGTCTGACACAGGAATCGATAGGTTCATTTTTCCTTATACCAAAGTTTGGTGATATTTTCCATTAATCTATGCCATTGCCAATGCGTGTAACCAATCGGCGCAAAGTTCGTCTTATTTGGCCTCATTACGAGGTATGAGGCCTGAAAACTTACGGAAATGTTACAAAAGCGTTTGGTTAATTCGCCTCAGTGAAGTAATGCTAATTCGCCTCAGTGAAGTAATGCTATCCCAAAGATAGCATTAGTTCGGTAACATTTAATGTTAATGGGCTAACATCACATTGTACTATCAAACGTACAGGCACAGCTTGTTGCGTGAAGACTCTTGCAATGTGTCTGTCGCGTGTCTAATTTGCATGGCTACTCTGAATGTTGCTCTAGAACAAGTCCACCTGGTCATTCACATTGGAGCTGTCAAGCTGTGAATTCACACTGAAGCTGTCATTCAAGCTATTTGTTTTAGGCGAAGGAAATATTAGTTTCTAGAAATGAAGGCTCAAATCAAGGGCTCGAGAATCATACCGAAGTGCAGACTTAGCTGAGATTCATCCATATCTATAGAATCACTTGGAGCAGAAGCGTGACTACAATAATCATGGATGATCTCGCCCTCCCGATTATTAAGGATTGGAAAAGGTTTCCGGACAGAACCTGCAGCAGACAAGGGCAGCTTCATCCTTAGTAGGCCGCTTCCTTTTATCCTTAGCAGGTCGTTTCCTTTTACCTGCATGAGTTTAAATATGTAAAATACATCATAGATTAAATTAATTGGACTAAACAAACATTTCAGATATTTCATGAAAGAGTGACTCTGAGCAGGATGTATCGGATTATTTGGAGTATTGACTAGACTTTCGGCACCTAGGGACAATAAAATTAGATAAAACCTACAAAAGTATGATTTTGCAACGACAGCTTCATCCTCAATAGGTCGCTTCCTTTTATCTGCATAGTTTAAATATGAAAAATACATCATAGATTAAACTAATTACTCTAAACGAACATTTTAGATATTTCATGAAAGGGAAACTATGAGCAAAATGCATTTGATAAAGGGCCACTTTAGGAACATATATAGAAAGCACAAAGGGATTGTAAAATTCCATTGGATCAGAAATGTTGAGAAAAACTAGGGGCAACGTTAATATTCCATAAGAGGACTTTTAGAATGCTCTATGCAACGTTAAAAATTTGTTCAGAGATATTTTATATAACTCTCGGCCTAAATCTAATTGTCCTAACCTAGAAAAGCTTACCAAGTAATCAGTGAAACAGAAACCTCTGATAAACCAATACAGTCAATTCTTTTCGAGGAATTGAATTTATTGAAAATTCTTCTAAAGTAGCGAGTATGAATACAGTTCACTTCGAGTTTAATTCAACAGATTCCTGTTAATGTTCTTGAAGTTCTTGGCTGAGGTTTACAATCAAATTTACTAAAAATATCAATATATTGAAAAACATTTCTAATGAAAGATTTTCTAAAAACGTTAATTATAATTTTTTTTTGCATAAAGAAGATCTGAAGTTTAATATTTCAACACAAATATACCTCAGTTTTTGCCGATGGATGCACCCCTATGTGAGGCACCAGGCAAGGATGATAGAGCAGGAAGCGAAAGACTGGTTGGATGCGAGTTGTGCTCTGTCTCAATTCAGAAGCTTTTTTCCACCCTTTGAATGCTAAGCTATCTCTCTTAACCATATCAACTTATCACACTTTATTTTCATTTGGTGCTTCAGACCTTTCAGATTTGATTCGGGCATTGGGGCAGACATCGATAAGTGCATGAGAGAGCTACCCTCCACTACCCGAACATCAGAGAGCGGGCATTACATAAAAAGCCGAGCAAGCATGAACCTTTAGCTGTCAAGCTCCATATTGTAAAGTCTCTGTTCCAATCATTATACCTTTCTCATAGTAAAGCGTGAAGCAATTGCAGGGTGGTTTGTGCAGTTGAAAGAAGAACTGGATCAGGCTTTAGATGGCTTGTCTTATAAACAACTGAACCATATCTCGAACTTCAATAGCCTATGCTACTTATAATGCTGCTTCCTTTCCCACTGCTATCACCTTCTCTGTTGCTTGAACCATAACTGGTACTTTAGCTCTTTAACCACTTTTTTGTTTTTTCTTTATCTGATTATCCTGCATGGATTTACACATCCACTTATAATAAAATATTTTTTGGTGCTTATGTGCCATTACCATGACCAGGCCACTGCGTTATCGATGTTTTTTAGCAGAACCAAACAAATGTTGTTGGTTTTCAGCCATGATGTTAGGACTAGCAGAGCCCCATCCAACCCTGAGTCTGATATGAAACTTTAGGATGTCAAGCTCTGGATTGTATAGTCTTTGTTCCAATCATTATACCTTGCTCATTCTAGAGTGTGAAGCAATTTCAGGGTGGTTTGTGCAGTTGAAAGAAGAACTGGATCAGGCTTTAGATGGCTTGTCTTATAAACAACTGAAAGTTTCGGACCAAAACCCATACAGAGGTATCAACATGAGCGATATGTGGTGTGTTTATCATGAGAAAACAATCATGTGGGTGCCCCTACGCTTCTCCACGTACTTCCTTATTGCTTTGACACTAGCACAGGATGGTGGGACCTTCTTTTGTGACGTGGCGTATTTGGCCTTGCATGATGTGGCTGGATTCAAGAAGTGTCGTGCCATATAGTTCGGTGGCTGGATTCAAGAACTGGAGTGTAATATGGTTCTGTGGGTTAGCCACTAAATTATAATACTGCATTGTTGTTCACATCTAAAAAAATTAAGTTGTACCATTATTTTTATAATTCGTCATCAATAAGATTAGATGTCATTATAATCTAGAAATAACAATTTATTTATACATTTGAAATTGGAGGAATCACAATTATATTTATATATTTGCAATAGGCTTTGTCAAGTGAAAAGAGAGCGGTGGTACAAACCTGGAAATGTGAGCAATTGAGGCAGCGACGTATATGCCGAAACAGAGGTACCATGAAACATTGGAATTCAGAAGATTGGGCTATTTCCATAACTTCCTCCCATTGTCCCAGGAACAAAACTTCCTTTTGGTTGTTTGTGACAGGGAAATACCTTAGTGGACCCCTAATAACAGTATCCACTATCTACAAATGTGGCCATGTAGGATCCATAGAGGGATCTTCTTCTTCCTGGTTAAATTTTTCCAATCCTGTACTTTCATGGCAAGCTGGAGGCAAGGAACAAAAAACATTTGAGGCAAACATTTGGCAATCTCCCCCTGAACTCTTTCTGTGGGTGTGCCTACTCCATACTGAACATAGTCAACAAGCTCCAGTAAGGTTTTCTGCTTGAAATATTTGTCTGCAATATTTTCTTTAATGTTTGAGGAATCATATTTGAGACAGCAAAGATTCAGTTTTTTAATCAAGATCCCGTCTTTCAAACCAAGGAACATCTCTCAACAATGGTAAATTTGCAGTGGGGGCTTAGACTGCCATTGGCAGAATGATAAGATTCAGCGTTAATCACATCATTGTCTTTGATTTGAGATGTCAATGGGGTAACTACAGAGCCATGAAATCCTTCACAAGCTAACAAATCTCAGCTCAGAAGCATATACCACTAACACAATATTCAACAACAAGCTTCAGCGACTGATCATTATATGGTTTTATGTTGCCTCGGTTGTAGACTCGGGGATCTTTCTCTTCATTCGCAAGCCACTGCTTGTTTCTCTGTCTCGTGTATCCTTAGAACCAATTTATAAGCATATAAATTTCACTAAAAAACCAACAGTTACAACCACAACTGGAAAAGGTCATCCACAAGCCTATTTTGCCAATTCAGGCGATGTTGCAACATCTGTTGAAGTTTTGGGCTTGCAGAAAGTACCAGCAGGGACAGATAAACCCAAACAATTCTAAGTTGAAAACACAAAGGGGAAAATGATAAAGCTAATAAAGAACGCAAGAATTTCGTGAAATTCGGGAACCTCATTCTCTCTACTTCGGCTCCAAGCTTGTCTTAGTCATCTCTTCTCATGATATGGCAAGGAATTTTACGAAGACCCATGATCTGCTTTTTGCCAGCAGACCTCCATCAATTGCAGGTAATTACTTGTTGTATAATTATTCGGACATCAACTCTGCTCCATATGACGCTTACTGGAGGCAAATGCGTAAGCCCGACTATGAGCAGCACTGACCACCACCATCAGGCAAAGAGAACCAACCGGCTATCAGCTATGACTCTCGGCAATGACAACTTAAAATGACTCCCAGCTATTTTCTATGACCTTCAGGCAATGAACCTTACTTCATGCAATGACTCCCAGCTATTAGCGACCTAATTACTATGACAACTAGCAGTGACATGAACATATATATGAGCTATAAATTCCTCCTACCAAGCCTACTAAGAAACTCCTAAGCAAGATATTTTTCGTCCAACCCTAGGTAGGGACTAGCTGCCATAGCACTACTTGTGAGGAGATACTACGTTTCGGGCGAAACAAGCACTAAAAATCAGCAAAGGCTGATCATTTTTCTGGCTATAATCATTGGATCCTCGGTTGCCACTGCTGTATACAGGGCTGATCATTTTTCTGGCTATAATCATTGGATCCTCGGTTGCCACTGCTGTATACAGGGCTGTGCAGATGCATGAGCTCGCTTACGAAGCTCAGAATCTGCAACTGGCTCGACTGGTTGGATCCATGGTGATCATCATTATTGTATACTGTCTCATGGCTCTGACATTATGCCTGATGCAAAGCTATCCATCAGCACCTTGTTCATATTCAGTCTAGTAGCCATACCACTACTTGTGAGGAGATACTACGTTTCGGGCGAAACAAGCACTAAATATACAGGGTTGTGCAGACGCATGAGCTCGCTGACGAAGCTCAGAATCTGGAACTAGCATTGTCCTCTGAAACTGTTCTGCAATTTGCATTGGCAGGGACTAGCTGCCCCGCAGCCATCCTTGTTCTTATATAAGGAAACAAGGAAACTAAGTAAGTTAACTTTAATAACTTATGAATGGTAAAAATAACTTTAATATGAAAATATTGAAAAAAAATAATTATATGAAACTAAGTTATTAAAGACATGAATGGTAAAAAAATAACTTTTCATATTGAAAACGTTAATTATATAGAACTAAATTATAAATTATGAAAGATAGAAAAAGTTTATTAAGTTATTATGAAAGATAGAAAAAGTTTATTAAGTTATTATGAAGGATAGGAAAAACTAAATTATGAAAGATAGAAAAAATTTGTTAAGTTATTATGAAAGATAGACAAAGTTTATAAAGTTATTATGAAAGATAGAAAAAATAGAAAATTGTAGAAACCATTTACTAAGTTATGAAAATAGAAAAAATTTACTAAGTTATGAAAGATATGAATGGTAAAAAAATATCTTCAATAAGTTATATGAAACTAAGTTATGAAAGATACTAATTTATGATATGAAGCTAACTTATGAAAGATAGAAAAATTTTATCACGCCGTAAGGCATTTCCCTCTAAAATGAACTCCCCCAAATGCCTTTCTGTCCTGATCTTAGCCGTCAAATCTATTTTTAGACGATTCAACCATTTTCAACCGTCTAATTTAATTAAAAATCTTATAAAACGTTAAAAAACCTAAACGTATTAATTAATAATTAATTTAAAAAAAATCCCTGGCTGTTTACCCTAATCACCCTAATCAACTGAATCGCTTGTACCCACTCAGTCCGTCTTGCGCGCGGATAGTCGCGTTTGATGCAGAGGAGGGCAGGGGTGCACAAGAGGGCGCAGGGAGAAGAATGCTACAGAGGAGGGTGAGGGACTTGCAGAGAAGGGTTTGGGCAGAGGATTGCAAGAGGATGACGAGGGCCACAGAGGACGAGGGGCCTTCTTCTTGGTTGCACGAGGGTCGCGTAGGCCATTTTTTCTGTAGGAGGAGGAGGGCGAGGAGGATGACGATGACTACAATGAGAAATAATTAGTTGGTCGTTTTTCCCTCCATCTAAATATGGAGCCCTCTGCATCACAAATGGTTATGGTGGTAGTTATTACGTCTTATATCTATATATATATATATATATTATATATTATATATATATATATATATATATATATATATATATATATATATATTATATTATTTGAGTTACTGTTCTCTCCTTTCTCATCTGATTTTTTGCTTTATGTTTCCCGCCTTTACTATACTATTGTCATCCACTATTCTATTTTGCTTATGTCATTGTTGTTCATGAGAACCTGCAACTCAGATGTATGGAGGATTGATTATGCTCTGCAAAAGGACAAAGCCCTATAAGTTACTTGTTGATAAGCTTGTCCCTTCACTTGAAATCTTGTGCCTATAATTGCAACAAGCTAGAAACAACAAAGAAAATTAAACAAGTTTGTTTCCTTTCGAAACTAATGCAGAGTTCTTATTTTTATTTCTCAGGTTAAATCTTCAAAGAAAATGAAACTGATAGTATTATGATACCGTTAATTTAAGTTCTTCTAAGTTTTATCAAAAGGCACCAGTAGGGTAGTTGTTAACCCATGCTCATTAACTGAGTTCAGTTTATTATGATACAATTAATTTTAAGTTCTTTCTTTTTGGCTGTTATCACTCAGGTTGTTCCCAAAAATTGTAAGAAAGGGAATACGGCCGAGGTAACCACAGACCAATCTTTTAGATACAGATTCTAGCCAATCTGCATCCAGAGAGGGATCTCTCTTTATGATTTAACTTTGTTTTGAAAGATGTTAGGCTAGTTATGATGTTAAGGGGTTTGTTTGATTTTTGGATGGTGAGATTCAATAGAATAGAGGTGTAAATATGAGAACTTCAGTCCATTGGGCAAATGGAGTCAATGAAGAGGGTTTTCTGGATTTGGTTTCTTAACAGAGGATGGTTTCACAGAGAAAGGTAGTCAAATAGGGAGCGAAGAAAGATTTGTATGGGATGGAATGGGCTTTAAATTGGCTGAAGGGAAATTAAGAATCCTTCAACATTCTTAACATAGGAAAATGGATGATTACTACTGAGGAGCAGTTAAGAATTCCCTAGAAAATAATCAATATGATAGAATTAGGAAACAGGAAGAACTAAGAGTTACACTGTTTATGTTAATCTTGAAGAAAACACAAAGAATGATAATGAATGAAACATAGAGTGAATTCAAGCAAATTCTAAATTAATCTTTATCATTACCATTTATATTGTGAACACAGATGATATAATGAAACTAGAAAAATAACAAAACAAAAGATAAAGGGACTTATTGGTCCACTGGTTGATTCAAGAATTTTGTGACAAGTCCATATGCTTCATTTCCACATCCAGTGAGTCAAGCAACATATGATTCTGAAATCTTTTTTTATTCCAAAATTTCAGTATTACAACAAAGTCTAAGAATGGTTCACTAACCCCAAATACTTCATAAGGGGGTATTTATACAAAATATCTCACAAAATATCTCATAAAGATAATATCTAGTGATGATTCATCATTTTCTACAAAGGATAGAGACACGTAGTCTCGCAAACAGACAAGAAATAAATGATGTTGTACTAGTAGCTCCGTCTTTGTCAGATGTGCTGGAGGTAGGCTCTGTAAGTCAATTTACATCTGTCTTTCACTGATAGTCTGTGTTGTCTGCTCGCTTTCGGTCAGATGTCTTCAATACACCTTGATCCGTTTGATCTTTATTCTTTTCTGTTCTCCGCATTATGGCAGATGACCCAAAATCTTACATTACCAAAGATACCAAAGATACCAAAGATAAGTTAATAAGATTCCTAACATCTCTTACCACCATTCTGGTTCCGAGAGTTTATGTCTCTAGAACTTTCTCAAAGTCTCATCATTTTCTGTGTACCTGAAGAAATTGGGCTGGAGGGTGAAAAAATGTCTCACTTCATGCTCAATATAGAATAAATTTTCCAAATTGTTGTAGAGGGCTTGGCCAGATGGAAGTGCCTTCTCTCCTAAAGTACTTGATGATGCATTAACTTGATCAACAGCATATATATTCAATATATGTACATAATATATGTGTCTCATCAGCCGGTCATTACCTGTTAAAATACTAGGTAGACCCTTATTCTGCAAAACTACAATATTTCTGTAAAGGAATTAATCTCCACCTGCATGTCATGGCACCTCCTTTCCAAATTTTGCATCAGAGTTCTCTTGGTAAGAGCTCTTTTGATCTCCAGAATGGTGCCCATTCTGTCTGTGATTTCCAGTGCTTGTAGTTCTTCACTAGTCTTGGTGTTCAAAAAATGTATTAGCCGGTTAGCTTGTTCAAGCATCTGTCCCAATAAAGCTCTTATATTTTGAATCTCCACTTGAGCCGCTGCTATCAAGTCAATCTGTTCATAAATGACCTGGATAGATCTCCACATATTACTAAGGGATTGATTGATGTTGGCCCACAAAATGCCTTTGATTTCTCCGAGAGCTTTATCCAAAGAGAGATCCTTTTCTAATGCTCTCACCTTGTTCTCTAATGCATTAACCTCCCTTGTTTTCTTTGCCACAGTCATCTTGGATTTGTCATGGCTTTTTTCTAGTTTTTCCAATTGTTCCTTGACCAGTTTCAATTCAGATACTTGGAGTTTTAATTCCTCCATGGCTTTTATCAATTCCTCTATGGTCATGCTAGTGTTGCTGCCTGGTACTGTTGTTGTTGCTGCTGATGTACCTGTAGTTATTTCTTTTGTGGCTGCTATAACAGTGGGAGGAAATGTTGTTACAACTGTGGAAGGGGCAGTTATGACTACAGGGATTCCTTCAGGTGGCTGGGAGGTTGACTCTCCCTGCTTTTCCTTTAGCGCTATCTCCAATGCCTGCTCACTATCAGTTAACCTTTCATTGAGCTTCATGAGCAATTCCATCATGTCCTCCTCTGACTTCCATTGTACCACTTCTGTTGTCTGTGGATGCAAGGTGGGAGGCAATTTCAGCGGTTTTCTTAAGGCATCAATATCTTCCTCTTTCTTCTTCATAAGTGCATTTATGCCCTTTGCATCCTTTGGATCATGTCCCATCTCAATGATAATCTCTTCCAGAGATTTTATCCTATTGTCCTTAGCAAGAGAAGAGGCTTTCTCCAAATCTAGCTGAGCAAAGGTGGTCTCCAAGGAGTTTTTCAATTTATGAGCTAACATAACTTTGTCAGCTAGTGTGGAGTAGACCATCTCTCCTGTCTATTTGTGCAGCTCAATCTGGTCCATGGGATGAATATCCTTGGCCATGACCTACAGATGTGTCCCGATGTAGTCAGCTGCTGATTGTGGTTGCTGCACCTTGGGCTTAAAATAACTCATGACCATCTTGCCCTCCTTAATGTCATAGGTAGACATCAAACTTTGTTGGTTTGTGGGGGCCATCTTAAGATATTGGTTATGAATTTTCATTCTCAGTGGGTCGTTTCTAGCCTTTATCTCCGTGAATGTCCTTTTGATGTCGGAGGCCTGTTTGCTTGGTGGCCTAGTGGACAAAATGTCCACACTATGTTTCCTTTCTAGCTCTTGCCGATGTGAGCTAGTTGATGTGTCCACCACTGGGGAAGTCTGATGGCTGAGTACCCTTTCACCTCTTAGACTACCTGTTGTTTCTTCAAAGATTTCCTCTTCAGAGTGAGGATTTAATCTTTTCCTCTTTTCACCCGGCTATTCTGCAAGTCCACTCATGGGCGTGGGGTCTTCCCTGTCTCTCTTTTTTCCTTTTTCCTCATTTAGAGGAGTCTGTAATGCAAGAATCTATGCTGCTTTTATTTGGACTGGAGGAGTTTTCCCCTACTGATCAATCATTACTGGTTGCTCTGTGTCTACCACTTCCTTGCCCTTAGAAAACCCTATAACTAGTGTGTTGTTCTCTTGTACAGGCTGTTGAGAAGTTCCAGCAGAGGATGCACCAAGTCCTGTTTGTTGAGGGAGTTTGAAAGATACCTATCCAAAAGAGTCCAGGTCAAGGGTTTTTCAAGGTATTTCATAGCTTTTTCCATTTTATCTTTCTCAGTAATCTCTTCTATTAATGTACCCTCTACCCAATCATCTTGATTAGCAAACTATTCAATTTCAGGGATCCTATGATGTACATAAGCTGACAACCTGTTTCTTACTTTTCTGTCACTTATAAAGTTATTTGGGTCATAAGACACCCACCAAAAACTTTTCTTCAATTTAAGTTGTTCTCCTAATATCTTATCAACATCTTCCCATGCCTCCCTCTTGTGGATGACAAAAGGGCCTAACTAGTTTTTTATTCTCGGTCGAGCCTTTTTCTCTGCACTACAAAAGTGGGTTAAATCTACATTGATAAGCTTCTTGAAATACTCCAAGGGCCTAACTGGTTTTTTATTCCCAGCTGAGCCTTTTTCTTCACACTACAAAACTGGGTTAAATCTGCATTGATAAGTTGCCTTAAATACTCCAGTGAAAATAGTCTCATAGGCACATATTTGGGCAGCTTGTAAGGGCACAATTCACAGCCATATATTCTGATTTCAATGTGATTCTGGTACAAGTACCAGTCACCTATCTTCTACTATTTGGAAATTTCTAAAATCTTCTTTATATTAGCAGAGATCCTAGGAGGAGGAGCTCCTATCAATAGAGTGGTGGTTGGATGTACAAACAAGTCAATGAATTCACAATAGGTGTAAGGGGATTCATGAACATTGTGGAAGATTGAGGTCCAAAAGATCACAAACCTCTGCTCTCCTTTGGAATCCAATTTCCTGATGGGGAATGAAAAGCTGTCTGGCTAATAATATAGCAGAAGGTGGTATATGAATGAGGTGTACTTGAAGACTCCTTCTCTGTCCAGATTTATGAATTGCTCATTATTTTTGTTAGCAATAAAGGTTGCATAGTCATACTGGACAGCAAGGGGTTGTCTTGGAGTAAATATTGACAACAGAACTAAGGTGGTCTCATAAAAAAATTCACTGGTTTTGAAACCCAGGATGAAGGATATCATATCAAGTATGAGTTTTCCTATCTCAATGAAACAGACATGCAAATATGGAGGTGGGCCTTGGGGCCGACAATTAGGTTTCATGAACATTTGGGTAATACAGGTTATCTCTGAATTAGGCAATTGAGAGCCTTGTTCAAGCAAAAATCCCATGGAAAGAGGAGCCAGAGGCTAAGTGGGATGGAAGTGTAACATTTCATTGATAGATTCAACAGCTATGTAAAAAAGGACAGTTTGGTATAGGGTTATAACTGCTTTACTGATAGGGTCATAGTTGGCACAACATTGGTGAATAATATCTGGGAAAACATTGACTGGGGGAAGGTAATACCTGGGAATATTAGATTCCCATATTCCATAGATATCAGAGTTTCTCAGGTGACTATTCCTAACTCTGCAAAATGCCTAGAGGTGGTTCATGTTACCAGATAGCTCCTTTATTTGAAAATCTCTATCAGCCAAGGGTAACCAATCCAGGTCCTTGTGAGGTGCATTGAGGGGCACAACGTTGATGGCTACGGGAGCTTCCATGTTTGGTTCTTGTGTTTTCAAACTAGAGGTTGGGTTTCTATAGAAAAAATGGGCAAAACAATAGTTCTGGGTGTCTTTCTCTGAGAGCTATGGATTGTTTTTACTTGAATTCGGCTTTGTTGGGTACAATGTTACAGAGGAAAAAAAAAGTATAGGTTCAGGAGGCAAATTGGGTAAATACCTGGTTTTTCAAAGGCGAACAATGCAATTGTAGGTTGGCTAGCGAGCCGCAGAGTAGGAAGCTGAGATTTTCTTGGTCGGGTGGCAGAATGGACGTTCGTGCTATCACCCGGATGTAATTTGTATGGAAACAGATCACAAAAGAAATGAATGAAAATGACATTTTCCCCGTGGTTTTAACAAAATTTTGGCTTTGGTGGGGGATTTTGGCATTTATTGCATGGTTGACGTCACGGCGGTGGTATGTTTTGTCATGACACAAAAGGTGGTAAGCGGTTTTCCCTCGCACCACTTTTGGGGTCGGGCGGCATCGGGCAGGGAGGCAACGATCATATCGGGAGCGCGACACAACGGTATGGGAGTAATACCGTCGGCTCCCCGGCAGTTAAATGTCGGACGATGTGGGGGGTGCGATATGATCGTGGGCTGTTGGATGAGCGGGCCCCGATCAGATGGTTGATGCTCGACAGAGATGGCAGTGTTTAATGTGCGTGCCCGAAATAATAAACAATGTTTTTTAATGGCATCGGGCGCTGTGTTATTGGTTCAGGTTTTGGTTATAATTAACCTGGGTGGTTAATTATCCCATGGTTTACGTGCGAAGGTTATTAAAAGGTTTCAAATAAACCTTTAATCCCTTTATATAATGACTTATGGTTATAGTTAACCGGGGGTGGGATTAATAATATTTTTGGGGTTTTCAGCATATATCTATATAATACGGGATGGGAACAAATTTATAGGGAGTTAAATAATATATGTTTAAAAATTAATATGGATTTTGAAATGAAACCAAAAGTGCTAAGTTAAACTTAGGCTTTAAAGGGAACAAAAGGTCTTTTGTGATATTTGTGCAATCTCCTAAGTAAAAGGGATTTAACTTAGGCATTTTTCAGGAATGAAATGAGTGGATTAGTGATATTAAGTAGATCTTAACATCTTTGGGGAAATTAGTAAATGATTTGAGAAAGAGACATGAAGGGAAATTAGTTATGAAATATGCCTCACTTGAGTTGCATCAAAATATTATGTCATGCAATTGTGGTAGAGATAAGATTAACACCTTTTGGAAACAAAATCAATCACAAAAATGCTTCTACGACACCATCTACCTACCTTGTTTACTTTTCCTAGCATTTTTTCTTCCTTTTTCTCTGGGTGCACTTGAACTGGCAAACTCTCATCCTCTATTTTTCTCTTCATTGCAATCCTATCTAGATCTACCCTTATAACATCCAAGGGCTCAGGTTTAACAATTGAGCTCCTTTGCTTCTCTATTGAATAGTTTGGACATATCTTATTTTCTATCTCTAAAACAAGTAAATTCAAACCATGAACTAGCCAAGATTAAGTTGTTTGGTCATTCATCAATGGTGGCATAAGTCAACAAGTTGCACACCATCAGATCATTGCAAAAATAGAATAGTAGTGGCATTTTGGACTTGCACCCTTTCCTGGTCTTTTGTTTGGGGTTCATTTCTTTCACTTTTTTGACCACTTCATTCTTTTCTCCCTTTGATTTTTCTTTTAGGGCATACCCTCTTTACATTTTTTAAATTTTTTTATTTCTTGAGAATATGAAAAACCTTTGCAACCAGCCAAAAGGTATGAACATATTGGAGCTTATCCATGTCAATCATGAAATATGACACCTATTAGTATAGGAACCTAACACTGGCCATTATAGACTTCTTATGGGGATGCGATATATCCTCATGTTAGAGCTTATTTATTTATTTCTGAATTTTCCAATGTAATGCATATTCGTTTGCTTTATTAGCATCTAAGCATCGAACATGAGAAGATGGTTATAGTGATTTAACAAAATAATCTTCTTGCCCAGAATAGTGGTTACATTCATTTCCCGTTAGCAACCTCAAACTAAGTCTTAGATTACCACAAGAAAAATAAAGGAAAAGGGAAGGATTTCAAAGTTTACTAAGTCACTAGGGTTACCTACACTGTCAGTGACTGACAAGACCTTATCTGTCACTCAACTATACTAAACACTCATTTACTAGCCAAGAGGAAAGCAAAGCTTGACGTTGCACTTAGTGTGCTCTTTCACACTCTACAAATCAAAAGTAAAGTTGCAAAATCAATGAACTCTGTGGCAACACACCAAACTGCTTAAAGAAATAAGACCTATCTACATTTGCATGAAAGAGAAAAGACTAGCCAATGCTCAGTTTCATGGTCCCATACACAAACTGGACGCAAGGATCAATGCTCTGTTTTCAAAAGTGAAAAGGCGACTTAAACCCTCAGTACACTTTATCTGAATCTTCAATCTTCATGGAGGATCGGTTAGACAACCAACCTTTTTTTCCATTTATTTCATTGCTCTGTTTTGACAGGACAAGCCATGGTTGTTGTCATTTTGGAGTTTAGGATTTTCTCATCTATCACTTATTTAGACTTTACCCTACTCTGGTAACTAGCACACCCTTCACATGCTAGGTTGCATTAAAAATAAATCAAACTACCATCAAAGCTTGAACAAATGAACATTAGTACATCATCCTCAAGGGGAGAAAACCTTGTAACCATAGCACAAAAGAGAGAATAAATTCTTATTTACAGAAGTAAACTATATTAGAGTTCATGTCTGGTCCCTTGGTGCATTCAACATGAATAGTCACGCAAATGGAAACCAAAACCAACATTTGTATATACATAGACAAAAATTAAATAAATGGAAGTGAGACAACATTATCCACGTATTAACAATCACAAGTGGAGTCACAACATCACGAGGGTAACATACTTCAACTTCTGGCAATGGTTTCAACTTTGAATCATTCCAAAGTTGCATTAGTCCTGAAATAAATAAGACATATGAAGATGATTGAGCATTGAATAGTCAAATAAAAACAAACCAACCATCAAACATTTAAAAATGCATTTACAAATATGTTTTCATCTAAGCATCTACAAGTCACATTTACAAATTTGTTAGCAACTAAGCATCGAACATTCAAACATAGGGAGTAGCTATAGCCAAACTGAATGCTCAAATAGACTTTATATGAGACAAAGAGTAGACAAGAAAAAGATTAAATTATTGGTATCCATCAAGAAATGATGGTTTAAAGAGATCTCAGCTTCCAAAAACAAAAATACATATCAAAACAAGATTCATGAATTCATGAGAGATATATGTGTAGACCAAAGACATAGAGATGTTAGACATAGTTGCAATATTCTTTTCCATTCTGCATTTTTCCAAGAGATATGGGCTCTTTTGCTGCCTCTTGTAGTGTTGCGAAAGTGGACTAAAATTGTACCCAACTCTTTGGTATTCCAGAGGGTTCAACCCTATTTAACATTGGAATCTTCTCCTCTCTATCTTCTTCTCGATTCGTGAGAGGATGAATACTTGTTAAAGATTTGAATATATTATAATTGATTGCAGGGAGATATCAAAAGAGGAGTTAAGTTTTGTTTTGTATGTCAATGTACATTTATAGGGAATTGGGTATTTATCAATACTATTAATTCTGATTAGAGTTTATTTATCCATGTATTAACAACCACAAGTGGAGTCAAAACATCACTAGGATAACATACTTCAGCTACTCTGTCTGCTCTGAGTTAGAGAGAAAGAATGTGGAGTTATCCAATGAATGAAAGAGGGATACTCGAAGGACATGAGAAGATGGCTATAGTGATTTCACAAAATAATCTTATTGCCTGGAATAGTGGTTACATTCATTACCCGTTAGCAACCTCAAACTATGTCTTATATTACCACAAGCAAAAGCAAGGAAAAGGGAAGGATTTCAAAGTCTACTAAGTCATTGGGTTACCTACGCTGTCACCAACTGACAATACCTTATCCGTCACTCAACTATACCAAACACTCATTGACTAACCAAGAGGAAAGCAAAGCTTGATGCTGCACTCAGTGTGCTCTTTCACACTCTACAAATCAAAATTAAAGCCACAAAATCAATGAACTTTGTGGCAACACACCAAACTGCTTAAAGAAATAAGACCTATCTACATTTGCATCAAAAAGAAAAGCTTAGCCAAGGCTTAATTTCATGGCCCCATACACAAACTGGACGTAAGGATCAATGCTTTGTTTTCAAAACTGAAAAGGGGTTTGTTCAGTATAATACACACATCAATACTCAAATTCACACTCATATAATATAAATTCAAACAACACTGCTTACCTGCATCACAATAGGATGTTAGCACAACGATATGTGTGTGTGTGTGTGTGCGCGCGTGTGAGGAGTGAATAGGCAGATCGAGGGGATCCCCTGTCTTGCTAGATGAATACAAATCAATTTCAACTGAAAGAAAAGAATGGAAATGTAGGTGGGTGAACCATTTTGTTTTGAAGTCGCTCATCCAATCAATAAACAATTAGTGAAATCAAAAAATTAAATGTAAAGACCCTATTGAAACTTTAGCAAAGGTAATACATTTTTTCATGTTCAAAAAAATTGTGAGAAAGATAATATGTTGTACTTTCATATGTACTAAAAACTTATTTAGTTAGGATCAAATATGCATTGCATTGTCTTGTATTCTTTAGTTTATATTCTAATTCAGAAATGTAATTTTTTTAGGGAAAGTAATTAAATTTATTTGTATTTAATTTTTGGAATCTATCTGATTTAGTTTCAATCATTACAATAAAATTAAGGACAACAAAAACATTGCTCGCAGAAAACGCACAGAAGAAATTCTCCCTTCAATGCCACCTCCAAATAATCTCCGCCAATCCGTACTTTAACATCACCAAAAGGTTTCTTCTATTTATTAAGCTCATTCTATTTCATAACATACCTTTCATATCTTTCAACAATAATGAAATTTAATCATTATTAATCATGATTGCAAATATTACAATTCTTTATACTATTTATACATTTGAATTTAACATTTTCTTTATTTTGCATTTATTTTGCAACAGGACATATGGACTCAGAAATAGCACAACTATATAACTATTGGGATGAAATTGAGGCATCAATACTTACACTACAACATATAAAAAATAGATTTCTTCCGGTACCAAATCCAACAGTACCATTATATCGCCTCCATCCAACTATACAATTATTACTACAAATAAAATCTTCCGTGAAATACATAAACCACATTCATCAATGCAAAAAAATGCGAAAAATACAAGCAGAATGACAATCAAGAAATATGCATCTCCAATTACGCATAAATCTCCAATGATGTTCAATATGCCATCTTCAATATGCCATCATTCACCATGCATCTTTAACTAACGAGTATATCTTTGAATGTGGTTGGTAATAGTAATTGCATATGTCTTCTGATGCATATTCCCTGTATTCATCCTATATAAATCAACTCCTCTGTACTTTGATAGCTTGTGGGACAGTCATGGAGGAAAGTAATTCAGACCCATCACAGTTGTTGAAACCCATATCACGAGTATCAATGCCTTTAGAGAAAGTATTAGATCCCACTTAAATAAAAACAGATCAATTGTTGTACCATACGTAAATAGTTACTTCATTGACTGACTTCTGTGAGAGCAATGACCTCCCATCTAGAGTTGACATACCATTTTGATAGTTTATGTCTTTACAACCAATTCATTATCAATGTGTTTCAACATATTTTTTTAACAAAAACAATTTAGTTTAGTGAATATAATACATGTTTTAAATATATCTTGATATTAATTAATTTTTTTGTTTAAATAAAATTTAGTAAATATCCCTATCCAAATCAATATGGATACCCACTTGTTGCTCTCCTAGATTCATTTACTTACCTTTACCTTCAACTAGGCAAGCTTTATCCAGATATAAAGGTGTGTAAACAACTTCAATGGCTATTTATGACTATTTTTATTCCATTTTATAGCCACTTTAACCCCTAATAGGGTTTTAGGGTTTTAGGCATGGCTTCTTCAATTGAAACTCATTATCATCAACCCCTTTCTTTCAAAAAGCCCATTCACATTTCAATATTCTTCCACACTCTATGCCTTAGGACGTTTCCTTTGTAACATTAGGTACAAATGCTAGTTAAGTTATTATGAAAGATAGAAAAAACTAAATTATGAAAGATGGAAAATTTTATTAAGGTACAAATGCTAGTTAAGTTATTATGAAAGATAGAAAAAACTAAATTATGAAAGATTTAAGTTATTTTGAAAGATAGAAAAAACTAAATTATGAAATATAAACAAAGTTTATTAAGTTATTATGAAAGATAGGAAAAATAAAAAATCATAGAAACAATTTACTAAGTTATGAAAATAGAAAAAAATTACTAAGCTATGAATGGTAAAAAAATAACTTCAACAAGTTATATGAAACTGACTTATAAGTAAAACTGACTTATAAGTCATTATAAGTTATGAATTATAAATGGTAAACAATAACTTCAATAAGTTATATGAAATTGACTTACATAAAACTAAGTTATGAATTGAAATATAACTTAGTTTCTATAACTTATATGAAACTAAGTTATGAATAACTTCAACAAGTTATATGAAACTGACTTAGTTTCTATAACTTATATGAAACTAAGTTATGAATAACTTAACAAGTTATATGAAACTGACTTATAAGTCCTTATAAGTTATGAATTTATAAATGGTAAACAATAACTTCAATAAGTTATATGAAATTGAAGTATATGAAACTAAGTTATGAATTGACATATAACTTATATGAAATTGAAGTATATGAAACTAAGTTATGAATTGACATATAACTTATATGAAACTAAGTTATGAATTTATAAATGGTAAACAATAAATTCAATAAGTTATATGAAATTGACTTATATGACTAAGTTATGAATTGACATATAACTTATATGAAACTAAGTTATGAATTATAAGTTATGAATTGACACTGAATTATATGAAAGTAAGTTATGAATTTATAAATGGTAAACAATAAATTCAATAAGTTACATGAAAAGATAAATTCAATAAGTTATATGGTAAAAGATAAATATTTATGAAAGTGTTCATGAAAGTGAGTTATTTCAATATTTATTTATGAAAGTAAGTTATTTCCATATAAAAAGATTGAAAAAATAATTCAATATTCAATATGAAAACATTGGAAAAAATATGAAAACATTGGAAAAAATAACTTATAAACATTGTGGGTTTATGAAAACATTGAAAAAATAACATAAACTTTATAAAACCCATAAACTTTATAGGTTTATGAAAACATTGAAAAAATAATGTAAACTTTATAAAACCCATAACCCATAAGTCTAAACTCTTTAAAGAAAATATTTTTAAATTTAGCAAATAAATGTAAAACCGCAAATAGGTTAAAGCAAAATATGCATAAGTCCCGTATTAAATATATAGCTCCTTAATGCAAAAGAAAGGGGACACATTCCATAGTTGCAAAACTTCTGAGCCTCAAATATTCGGAATCTCATATCCAGATTCTCAGATTCCAATACATGTGTTTGGAATTATTACAAAATAGTGCATCAAATATTTATTATCCACAAAAAAATGGGAGAATTATTACAATCTGCTTCTCAACATAACGCCATAGCATAGCACCACATTCGTCATCATTTGTTTTGTTCACCACCGAAGGGGCTCTTTACAGCGTCCATGAAGCTCTGCGTAGTACCCTTCGCCTTGTCCCCCGCCTGCATTAACATCATCCAAACTCAATAAAACCAATACACTTTCATATTCAATTAATAATTACTTGTTTAATCATAAAATAAAACCAATACACTTTCATATTCAATTAATAATTACTTGTTTAATCATAAAATAAAAAACAACCTGTTGGAAGAAAGAGCCAGTTTGATCTTTGCCCTCTTGGGCTTTTCCCATGACAGACTGTCCCATTCCCTTTGTCGCGTCAGTCCCTTGAGAAGCCTTCTCCTGAGTCATATCCTTCATCCCCTTCATGATGCAAAATATAAAATACCATCACCAGCAGCAATAACATCAATAACAGTGAAATTACTAGCTGATACACTCCTGTCCTTTAAAAAAACCAGGCCTTTAAAAATAATAATCAACAGAGTAGAAATATGACCACTAAACACAAAAATTACTTGAGTTGTTTGCTGGGCTTGTTCAGCCTTCTCCTGCCCATATTGCTTGCACTGCTCCGCCATCTTTGTTAATAGATCGATAGATTTCTTCAACACTAATACAAGTAAAGTAATGCGATAAATTTGCGTTGAGAAGAATGAGTAGCAGAGTCCCTTATATAATGAGGGAGCGCAGCGAGTGAGATGGACACATATGTCTTCTATGTGATACTGCTTTCAACAAATGTAGCCCAAAACTTGAAGTCGTGGCAACCATGCATAGAGATAACAATGAAGACATTAAAGAATACCATTAGCAGACGACGAGGCGCGCTCTATACGTTTTTCTTTTTCTTTTTCTAAATACTATTGTGTGAATACAACGTTGTTCTCAACCACGTGATGAAGGCCAGAGCAGATTAGTTTCAATTATGTAAAGGTGGTAGAGCATATTCTGTGAGTTTAAGTCAATTGTAGATTTTTGAAATATTCTTTTAACGAATATGGGTACGGTCAATTTTTATCAAATCTCAGAATATTTTAGGAATTTACAATCGACTTAAAAATAACCGAACAGATTATTTTCAACCATTGAAAAAAGTAAAACAAAATTTTTCCAAAAAGCAAAGAAAATTGTTTTGTAGAAGCTGTGTTCTGTGTGGTGTTGGAACATGCAGGAAAAAGGAAAAGATGGAACGAATCCAACAAACTCAACAGAGTATTTGTGCCGACCATATCCTACTTATTTTTCACTCAAAGGGTACTACAGTTATTTATTTTGTTGGAGATTTCAGTTATTTATTTTGTTGGAGATTTCTGGAAGCTTTACGATGGTTATTCCATCCTTGATATACCAAAGAGTTTTGTGAATAAATTAGTGTTGAAAAATCTCTTTATAGGAGAAAGATAAAAGTATAAGTTGGATTAAAGTTTAGAGAATATGTAGCTTGAAAGTTAAATTGGTAAAAAAAAAATTGTTAAAATTAATTAGAAATAAATTTGATATTTAACTCAATTGAGGTTAATCAATTTTAATAAATGAAATTATCATTTTGAATCTGGTCTCTGTCTATTCTCTAAAGTTAGCGAAAAAAATTGTTAAAATTAATAAGAAATAAATTTGATATTTAACTTAATTGAGATTAATCAATTTTAATAAAAGAAATTATCATTTTGAATGTGATTCTGTCTATTCTCTAAAGTTAGCAATTAGGAATTAGCTGTTGAGAAATTATTTGTTTAATTAATTAATTAATTAATCATTCTGTTGTTTTAGAAATATTAAATTAAATTAAAATATATAATTATAGACCAAGTAATATATGTTTTAATAATAGAGATTTAATAATAAATATAATATTTTTCAGCAATTAATTTAGAAATAAAATTAATATTAGTTAACATGGGTTAATTATTATAATAAAATAATGGAGAATATTAGAAAATAAATAAAAATAAAATACCAAATAAATACAAGTTAATAAAAATAAAATTAATTAGGAAACGTGGGAAGGGATCCAACTCTTATTTAATTTCCACTTGTCATCATTGTTAAGATTAATTGTATGCTTCTGGATCTCAATGGTCTCTCTTAGCTTCCTAGAATGAAAATGATCAAATTAAGTTAAAATTAATTGGGTTAATAGGTGGTATATTTTGGAATAAGTTTTTTTAAATTTCTACCCAATATTTTTAGAATATTTATGTCAATAGATAAGTTTATTTTGAAATTGGATTTTCACAATTCTAATTTAATTATCAATAATTGTTAAGTGGATGATATGAATTTAATCTCCATATAATAAAATGTTCTTGATAAGGAAATCAAAGGGGAATTGATTTACAAAGTAATTATGTCCTTTTTGCCCTTTTATTTAAATTCATGTATTATTCATAATATGTGGTATCAACCCATAATATTGTAACAAAGCCTATTTACTAATTAAAAATCTCCATAATAAAATTTGGGTGAATCTTGTTGGATAAAATTCTTGATATACATGATCATGTCTCTTCTTATAAACATTTGGGTATTGACATTCCTTATTAATTCAACTGGGATTACAACATTGAGAAAAGGGTTATTGGAGGTAGGAAAGCTTATTATGAACTTGAAACAATTGTAAGGTTGTCGTCATTGATCTTTGGACTAAAAAAAGGTTCCTCTTTCAGACCCTCGTCACCCTTGTTCTCCTATATGGTTGTGAAGTCTGGGGTTGAAGTATATCCAGAGAGTCGTGGAGAAAGATTGAGATGATTAAAAAACAAAATTCATAACCTACAATCTGAAGATCAAGGGAAATACCCCCTATGCTATCCTCTTGATCGAAGATGGTCTCTCCCCTATTGAAAGGCGGGCTATGTTTAAGTATCTAATGTATAAGAAGAATCTTTACAACATGGAATCTCAGAGGCTTCCTAAAATTTCTTATAACTTTAGTCAAAACGTCCACCTTCGCCTCAAGCATGGGTGACATAAGGATGCCCAGTCTTGGCTCAACGATTGGGGGATAAATGAGGAGATAATCTTGGGAAGAAAAGATAGTGTCAAAGATACTACCACCTCCAAATTTAGGGGTAAGCTATGGGATAATAAGTAGTTGGAGGGTGAAAGGAAGCTAAGATATTATACCTAGGTGATCAACACTGCCCTTGAGAACCAAAATTATCTTTCTGCTTTGACCAACTTGAAGCAAAATATGAACAATGCTAAGATTAGAAATAATTCTCATGAACTTCAAAGTGAAATTGGGCGGTGTTCTACACCCAAGACTCCCTGGGACAATAAAATTTGTCATCTTTGTGATACTAAGAGTGTGGAGGATGAAAATCACTTTCTTTTAGATTGTGCAGCCCTTACTCACATCCTCTCTAATTTGCCTAACATCTATCAAATTCCAATCTTATTGACTTGTTGAGTCAACCCAACTACACTAATCTTGGTGTGCCTCTTTCCCTTCTTTTTGAGCACATGAAATTTTGGAAAATGTAATTCCTACTTGTCTCAATTGTGACATTTTACCTAGAGGAGTTTGTTCCTATTCCTTAGGGTTGTTATATCTAGATGTTCCTAGATTGGTGTGTAGTTGAGATATTCTCTCAGACAAGCGATTGTGTGTCCAAGATAGTCTACCTATCTTGAGACAAAACTAAATGTATTTATATCTAACCTTATTTGATGTGAATAGACAACATAATGTATACTATCAAATTTTATCTTGGTATTAGAGCTTGCTTGTACTTGGGCCAAGGGAAATAAATGTGGAGTTTATTAAAGAGTTTGGTGAATGTTTCTTTGTCCATCGGTTTTTCAAGTTACTGTGGAGTTTGTTAAATTCATTGTGTTGTGACCTAGAGCAGTGGATCATGGTGATTCAATCACCATGGGCTGTGTGAGCGGATCAAACTATGATCAACACTGAATCTGTGGTATCGTGGAGCAACATCTTGGTATCCATTGATGACAGATTGTGGTGATCGTGGATCATGGTTTCGCTACTGGACGTGCTACCTTCGCGTAGGTGGTTTAGGTCTAGTTGTCGTGTTGCCGAGTCAGTGATCATTAGCGAAATTGCTAAGTATATAGTGGCAGTGCTCATAGTTGTAGATCGACCCTAGAATCAGTGGATCTGGCAATCTAGCGATCTGTGGTATTACAAATCTAGTGTGCATGATGGTTGTTTCCTCCTTCACGTCTGGTGGCCCACCTAGGAGGTTGTGTGACCCGTGGAGGGAAGAATTCGATCATGGTGAAACTGATATGAACTATGGGGATCGATTAGTGGACATGGTCTGCTTGTGGTGGATCCACATGAGGGTGATAGTGCTAGTTTAAAGGTGGCTTTGTTGATGTGGATTGGATTGTTGTGATTGGGTTACACCATATGGTGAGATGAAGGACAAAAAATAATGGCGTTGAAGCCCACATGACGTAGAGTTTGGAGTCGAGATTTCCTTCAGGTGACTTCCCACTTCCCACAATGCTAAGGGATCGTGTGTTAGAAATAGTGTGACAAGAAGAAGTTGCTTTTTTGTTGTTGCATGAACTATCTTGACGTGCAATGGATAAAAAGAAAAATGCGTGTCATTGATGCATCAAGGCCGTCATATCTCTAAGTGGTTGTATGCCTTATTAAAGCTTTTTTCTAATGGTATTAGTCTCAGGTTCAAATCTCGACCAAGCGACATCAAAACTACCATTGTTGCTTATTACAACAGTGTGTGGGTTCTACGAATAGTGATGTTGTGCTGAGCCAAGGGACGTGTCTAGTCTCACCTGTGATGTGTGTTTGTGTGCATAGTGTTTATGGTATTACTGTGCCACTATAAGCTAGAGCATCATTCTATTTTATTGCAGTATATTGTGGGTCTTATGGAAATGGCGGTATCATCATTTCGTAAAACCTTAATTCTCTAAATCATGATGTTGAGAAGTGTTTGCATAATATTTCCATGGTAGAATTTGTAGTTTCAAAAGTTATTAATGGTAGTTAATTGGCTTGGGCCACTAGTGGTGAACTTGGAGACAACATATTGAAAGAGACCGTGGAGATGTTGGTAATGAAGTAAAGATTTATTAATTTGAAAAGGTAAATACTTTATTTCAAATATCATCAAGCCCTCTGCGCGTGAATTAAAGTCAATGCCATGGAATTGCCATGGAGGTGCATTTCGTGACTCCACCAACAATGATTATACTATGGAATTTTTTTTGTAGTGGTAAAACAAAAAAAATTGTAAATTTACATAAAGTTTGGAAAGATAAATATGTTGACCTTGATCATCTCAATGTAGAAATGCAATTTATTAGAAATAATTATAATTGCATGTTTAGAAAATCCAAAGAACAACAAATAGTTGTATTTATAAATGTTTTGGAATTAGAAGTATTGAGCTTAGCTAACTCAATGGAGTGGTTTTGTTAGATTTAGCTACTCTAATAAATTGCACAGGTGAATCCAAGACAACAATTAAACTAGAAAAAGAAAGAGGATGCAAAGAAACTTCGTGGTGGATAATAAGGTTGGAGTGTAACAAATTTTTATTTTGTGCAACAACGATAATGGAAGTTAAATGATGATGGACAATCGAGTGTGATTTAGTGTGAGTTTGTGAGATAGACTCATGATGATGATGTCTTATGTGTCATATACATTTATTAGTAAGAAAATCTAGGATGTTTTGTAGTGGTATTTATAATGTATGTACCTGGTAACTCCAAGAATTGGAATGTGTATTGTAAGCATGATGAGGCATGTGTACCCCCTTAAAGTACATGGTAATCTTAAAACTACTTTGCATTTGCAGGTTTGTGGTAAGCCGAAAACCACTATGTAGCGTCGGTTTGTGGTAAGATAGAAACCACGTGTGCAAGTGAAGTGGATAGGGATTCCTATAGGCATGGTTTAGGGTTAGCCAGAAAATCCGTTGGCATGGTTGAGGGTGAGGGGAGAAAACCCTGGGCTTGGTTAAGTTCAATCTGTGGTGAGTCTTCACTGATGAACTGAGTGCCTTGGTGGTAGAGCTGAGCCTTCATGGTTGAATTGAGTGCCTTGGTGGTAGAGTTGAACCATAGTGGTTGTTTTGAGCCTTGGTGGTTGAGTTGAGCCTTTGTGGCTGAGAACCCTTATTGGAATTGTTGAGGGTAATTTGATAAAACCCAGAGCATGGTTATAGGTAATCCAATAAAACCCATGATAATGATGATGGAGGAGGATTTGTAGGTACAAGTACATGTATGTAGTGAAATAAGTGTTTCAATGTCTATTGTGGATTTATTAATATTACCATTTACAAACCATTTAATTTAAATGATTGTGCTAGTTATAATACTATACACAAATCAAAAGTTGTGATTTATCACCAAAATAGTTAAGATTTTTTTGTGGCTTTAATTAAATTGATTATTTAAAAGAATTTATCATATAAAAAGTGTTATATGATGTTTTTGGGCAATTCCATATTGTAACAAAACCGATTTACAAATTAAGAACCTCTATAGTAAAAGTAGGGGTAAATCTCCATGGTTAACAATCTTGTTCCATGTTGTTATAAATGTATATATGTTTAACTTATATAGGACTTTACAATGTATAATAAGAATAATAATTTAAATTGAAGTTATAATTTAGTTAGTTTTTATGACTTTCTTAATTTTAAGAATGTGACACATATCATGTAGTAAGTGTTTTGATGCTTATTGTCAGACTAGATCCATGTTAACTCCGAATCTACTAAGAGCAGAGAGGGGCTGAGAGAAATCAAATCTCTTTACTCTAAAATATGTTTGCATGTCAAGAGATTTGATCCCTATGGGCACTTGGAAAATTTGGAGTTACGATGGATCTAGGATAGTATCATTTTCTCCTTTAAATAAGCTATATTTCACATGAATACCATGCCTCAATACTATGGATTAGTATCATGACCAGTTTTTTAACCGAGAGGCTCATTCTACAGCCCAATATGAGGGGTGTGTAACGGTCTCTCCTAGTTGTTGACATGTGCCCCTTTAAAATAAAAATAAAAATTATGCTCTAAATAGAAAAATAATGTTGTCTATAATAAAAAAACAAATGAATATGCTATAAAGTAATTATAAATAATAAAAAATGTGTGAGAAAAATGTTTAAATTTTATATTTTTCAAAAATATTTCAACAAGAGATTTAAATAAATTATTGAATATCTATGTGAACTAATTTATGTGGATACTAACTTCATATATATCTATATATAGAAAAAAATTGTTGAAATAAAATATTTTATTACTAATTAATATTGACATATACGTACAAATATATTAATAATAAAAAACTATTTTAATTTGCACTATAAAATGTCTCGATGTACAAGTTATGTAAAATATTTTAATGTCAATTATGTATATATTATATATCATTTATATTATGCAAAAGTTAAGTTTGTATGGTTAAAACGTATATTTGGTCCTATATATATACTCTATGGAATTCAAAAATACAATTTAAACAATGAAAAGTAACGTATTATATTTTAAACTCTAAAGAAGCTTGTACATAAGAAATTTGGTCCCTCATAGCTCATACTAGATCTGTAATTAAGATGGATCTATGGTGGTTATATTTTATTTGGAGTTAAGATGAATTTAAGTTGGTTTAATTTCCTCCTTTAAATAGGCTATATTCCACATGAATTCCATGGGTGAATTACATGAATTAATATCACTATCCATTTTTTATTTTTATAAAATTTATTTTTATTTTTACCTAGTTAAAATATTTACTTTACATTATATTAATCTTTTAATTTAATTTAATTTTTATTTGATGTAATTTGACTTAGTAAAAATGTTAAACATTACATTACAACTATCTTTTTAACGAATTGGTGCCTATTAATATTTACCAACCATTTAATTTATATAGTTAAGTTTATTTGAACGAAGAAATTTTTAAAGACAAAAACTTATTTTAAAATTGAAAATATTAGTGAATCTTATTAGTGCAAGCTATAAATATTTCGTAATATTTTTTTGTAAAACTATTCAAATTGTGAACAGCTTTATAAAATTCCAATTATGTTTAAAATATAATAATCATAAAAAAAACATATTAAATATATTATTTACATCAAAAATTAAATTAATTACTAATATTAATTATATTATTTTTCCTTATAAAATTACTAGTATTCCATATTTATTTTTTAAATTTAAAATAGAAAAATAGAACTAAATCTATCCTCCGTCATATATATATATGTTTGGAAGAAAGCAACTAGACCCCACACACATGGAGATGAAACTAGATCCATCTTGGATAGATTGGTATTTGTGTTAAACATCTTAGAAATATTTGTGAAAGAAGTGTTAATGAATAAGTACTCATGTTGGAGATACTTAAAACTCGTATAAATGGAGATGGAACTGTAAAATAATTACTTGAATTAATATTATCACTTTAGTGGTTTCTTTTGTTTTATTAACTTTTTGTATTTCTTGTACTACTTAGTGACTTTTATGTGGTTGATGATGTTTTAGATACTTGATAATTATTTATAAATGGAATTTTGGATTTAAATGTTTCTGTATTCATACTTAAGACTATACACTTTACATAAGACTATATTGGAAACTAAAAATCATCTTAGTCATATTGCCAAAGCTAGAACTAGTGTACACAAGGGGAAAAGAGCGCTTGGTGAAGGCGATTTCATTGAAAAATAAGTTTATATAAACAGATCACATAATCTCCATGTCCATCATCAACCCAAAAGAAGGATAAACAATCCGAAAAAAGAAACAGATGTTGCACCAAGGCCCAAATCCATAAAGGGTCAGAGGACCTAAAAATACCATAGAATAAAAAATTGTTTGTAACCAGAACTAAAAAAATCAAACAAAAAGGAGCTGCAATAAGATGCCACATGATATAGAGGCTTGCATCAGAGACCCAAAAAAAGAAGAAGAGGAAGAAGAGAGAAAGTGAGAAAAACAACCCAGAGCTAAAAGGTGAAAGTCCCAGATCCACTAACAAAGCCATCTAGTTGTCGGTTGAAGTGGATCAAAGCTGGATCAAGGGGGATCTGGATGATATTAGAGAAAGAAGCCATCAGAACTTGAGTGTGCTGCAATTGATGATGTACGGAAGGGACTACTATTGATTTATGGCAGCCCAATCAATAACCACTTTGGAGTCATCCAAAACATGAATCTTGTCATTGGCGAACCAGGCAACACATTGAAACATCCCCCAAAGGGCCAAAACCTCAACCCTTGGATTAGTTCCTAGATCACCAGACTAGTGGAAGCAGTAGGCTAGTGATGAAAGGATCTCAATATAGGCCTTGCAGCTGCACATACCATTAGATGAGGTTCCATCAAATAATCTAACAAGGAAACTTCCCTAAAGGTCCTTATAGGAAACACAACGTCAACTAATCTTAGGTTTCCATGTCCCAATATCGTGGAAATAGGTGGTGATTTTCATATATACTAGTGATCATAATGTTAAGAGATATTTTTTCGAAAATGAAAACATTTTTGCATTTCCAAATTCTCCAAAGTATGTACAAAGGGACAACCCTAAATTATTTATCTCTAAAATCCCAGTCAGCTAGGCAAGAGACAATAGAAGAGTGGTTCATTATAGCATCGACCTTCAAGATCTTAGTAACCTCAACCCAAATGGAAATCAGGGAAGGGCACTGAAGAAAGAGATACAGAGAATCTTCAAGGGAAATTCTACACAATGGGCACCATCTTAGGCCATGAAAACCCCTCCTGATAAAATTTTCCCAAGTGAGAATATGGTTGAGCAAGACCAACCAAATGAAGCATTTAATATTTAATGGTACCTCCCATTTCCACATGAGCGATCACCAATCTGCTTGGAGACCTGCCTCGCCGTTCATTGACATATATGAATATATTTCATTGGTTGCAATGTCTCTCGTTGAGTCTCTACCCATCCAAGGGAGCATGTCATCATCAAATACAGGGAAATCCCATAATTTCACGAGTGGTATTTGTATTGTTCCCATTTGATCTTGAATTGAACAAGAAGATTAATCTACAAAACACACAACCATATGGTAGGATATGATAATCCTAAATGTCTAGCTTCCAGGTTGGCCAATGAGACAAAGCCATGTTCATTTAATTCTTGAATGAGGAGGAACGAAAGGGAATGAGCCCTAGAAAGTCCTCTTATTGCATCCAACCCAATTAAAACATTTTCACCTTTTCCCACTTCCCAACATAAATTGCCACAAAGGCAGGCTTTTGCGAGCATCATACTTCGCCATATCATAGAAGCATTTTTGGGGGATGGGGCCCCAATAGCAATCTGACCTTCCAAAGGTGTATTATGTAGGTAATTATCCATGATAATTTCATTCCACATACCATTCCCGTTGAAGGCCCTCCAAATATATTTTTCCAGGAGGGAAATTTTAAAATGTTGAGTCCCCATTAAGCCCCATCTGCTAATCTTGATGGGCCTCGTGATAAAATAAAATATAATGAAGTGGAATTTTCTATTATTTCCATTGCTAACCCAAAGGAGTTTTTCCATGATGACATTGAGCCTGTGAATAATTGGCATTGGAAGATGAAACATGTGCATCTAGTACACCGAAATACCTTGAAGAGCCACCTTAATCATAATCATTCTTTCCCTTAGAGTGAGCCATTTGTGATCCCATGAAGTTTGTTTTTTTTCAAATTTTTTGATCAGTCAGTTCTAGTCCTGTATGTGATAACTCCTAGGCTAAGTACTTAAAACCTCCAAATAGGGGCCTTATTTTTATACCAAACAGAGATGTGATCTGCCTGACTACCTTTGAATCCTTAGCATCTAATATAATTTTTTATTTATATGTATTAATGATGATACCAGAGGCTTTGCCAAATATTTTGATAATTTCACCAATAATTTTCCATTATCCTATTTTCGCCTTGCCCACATAGACGATGTCATCAACAAACATCAAGTGGGTTAATGACTTACTTCTCTCCACCTTGCATCTAATGATCTCGCCATCGTCGTTTGCAGTTCTAAGGCCTCTACTAAGTGTCTCCATGACCAATATGAATAGTAGGGGAGAAAGGTGCATCCTTTCCTTAACATCCTAGAGATCTTAAAGAAATCTATTGGGGAGCCATTAATTAAAATTATCATGTTGGTGATATATTTTTTCTTTTCCGCGCAGCAGCTCTGGCTCGACCTAGCCAGGCTGCCCTCCCCACCTGTGTTGTCTCCTGTGGCCTCCCTGCCTGGCAGCCTCCTGCTGCTGGGCTCGCCCGATCTCGTTCCATTTGACCTGGGCCGCCATCCCTCGTGATAGCCTTCTCTCGCTGCGCAAAGCTGCTCCCTGCTGCATGCTCGCATGACTAGATCAGCTGCACCCAGCCATGCTGCCCCCAGGGGGCCTAGACCCATTGGACCCTCCCTCGCCCCCTCCCCTTGAGGTGACCGCTTTCAAAGCAATGATCGCCTCGAGCTGCAAGCACCCGCCCTTAGTCAATTTGCAGAAGTTTGTCAAGAAGATGGAATCCATCCCCACGGTAGCCCTTCTTGAAGAAGAAACCTGCAAAGAAGCTCTGAATCTCATTGAGAGAGGCCTCATAAGCTAGTTCACGGGCCTCTAGCCTTCGCCCAAGTCGGTAGAGGACTAGACACAAAGGAATTGGAAACCGTTAATCAAAGAAGGAATAAAAAGCTACTTCGTAGGAAAAGGCTTTTTGATCTTCGTATTTGAAAGTGCAGAGGATATAAGCTTAATCTTCATAAATGGACCTTATTTTATGTGCCCCCAAGGTCTATACCTTAACAAATGGTCGCTGGATTTCGACCCAGCCCAGGATGTCCCATCTGTTGTACCGGTGTGGGTGCAGCTCCCCCAACCCCCCCTACACTGCTGGAATCAGATGTCTCTCCAGATCATTGGCAATGGCTTAGGAAAATACATAGATCAGGTGGTAAGAAAAGATCAATATTATGTGCACGCATCTGTGTCGAAGTCGACCTGGAGGAGCATTTTCCAGAAGCCATAAAACTCACAGTCGCAGGATGGATGCATGTCCAAGAGTTGGACTATGAATAATTGCCATTTAAATGCAGACACTGTCATGGCTATGGGCACTTTGCTAAACATTGCAAGAAAAAGTTGGAAGAACAGCTAGACAAACAAAATGCGAGCAATGGACCCAAGTACAAAAAACCACCAACCAGAAGAAAGGCAACGGGAAAGGCACTCCGAAAGAGACTCCAAGCAGCTCCAACCCCACCCAAGAAAAGATCTCAAATGGTAAAGAAAACAGTGAAAGCAAGTCAGCCACAATAGCCTTGGAAAATTTGGATCAGATCGATCCTCTTATCACCAACATAGAAGATGAAGAAATGGCTCATCTGGAAGCCTCCCAAGGAAGCCCCTCCAACCCTTCATATGCAGAAGTAGCAAGGAAAAAACCAGCTGAAAGCTCTAACTCCTCAGAGGAGGAAACCTTCGAGCAACCCACAAGAAAAGATGGAAAGAAATCTTGTAGAGAAGCAAGGGAAGAGGAGGCGGAAAGGCTCAAAACTCAAGGGCTCCAGTCTACAATAGAGATGTCTATCGGGAGAAATTCCAGGAACAGGCCCCCTAAGGGAGGCTCCCATCCCACCCCTGGTAAATATTGTGCCTCGTCTCTTGGAACTATAGAGGTCTGGGAAACCCCTCGAAAGCAGAAGCGGTCAAGGATCTCCTCAAAATAGAACCAACATACATTCTAATTCTCTAAGAGACTAAGATAGAGGGGAAAGCCCTGCTAGACATCAGCAAGAAGAAATGGAAGAAAAGCACAGGAAGAGCAGTCAGTGCAAGAGCCTCATATGGAGGCCTGGAAACTCTTTGGATAGAAGATTTCTTCCAGTTGAACAAATATCATGAGACTCAACACTGGATCTACACGGAACTAATGCATTGCACAACTAAGCTAACCATCTCCCTTTTCAATCTTTATGTACCTGTCTTGTATTCTGAAAAGAGGGACTATTGGAATTCCCTCACTGAATCTCTTGAGCAGCACTCCCCTAGTAATATCATTCTTGTCGTGGATCTAAATATAGTCTTAAAAGCTAAAGAAAAAAGGGGAGGAACTAACAACAGATACCCCATGCTCCCCGTGGTGGAAGACCTCATCCAGCAGTGGGATCTTCTTGATTTCACTTCGGTCAAAGGGTTCTACACATGTTCCAACAACCGAGTGGGTGAGGACCATATCTCTGCTCGACTGGACCGATTTTTAGCCCAAGGTACATTGATGATGAACAAGAAGATAATCATCACCAAAATCTTGCCCAAATTGACCTTAGATCATAAGCCAGCCCAGCTCATTTTGGAAGATGAAGAAGACCTTGGCCCAATCCCCTTTCGATTCATCCCTCTTTGGATAGAAAGGGAAGGCTTCATAGATACAGTGAAAACCGCATGGGAAAAACCAGTCACTGGGTCCTCCAGTTACGTGTGGGAAAAAAGGCTCAAAGCCACAAAGCAAGCCCTGAAGGATTGGATAAAGAAATCTTCCCCAAATCCAACCAGCCAAAGAAAAGAAATTGTTCAGTCCCTAGAGGCTCTGCAAGTAGAAATGGAAAGAAGAGATATTATGCCAACGCTCCTTGACAAAGAAGTCAAAACTCAATGGTCAACATATCGATCTTTCCGGATGGAGGAAGAGTATTGCCGAATCGAATCTCAAAGTCTGTGGTTGAAGGCTGGTGACTGGAACACCACCTTCTTCCATCGCCAATATTGAGAAAGACTCTCTAGAAACCATATTTCTGAAATAACAACCACAAAGGGGCAGATCTGCAAAGGGTTCAATAAAAGATGCAGCCGAAAGACATTTCAGACAGCTCTACACCACAGGTAACCATGTTAATGAGGAGGAAACTGCTGACCTCCTCTCCAACATCCCTCTTCTGGTCAGCCCTAAAGACAATTATGTTCTCATCAACCCCATCACTGAAGAAGAAGTCAGCAAAGTCATTTGGTCTATGGATCCGGACAAGGCCCCTGGGCCTGACGGATTCACCATACACTTTTATAAGACCTACTAGGACATTATCAAAACTAATCTCTTAAAGATGATAAAAGGATTCATGGGAAAAGCCAAGGTAGGGGGAGGAACCAATTCCACCTATCTTTCCCTCATCCCAAAAGAAACCAATCTAGAAACATTTTCCAGATTCAGGCCAATATCGCTCTGTAACACCTCATATAAAATTTTGCTTCTAGCCAACAGGATCAAGCCACTGCTCAACAGGCTGATCTCCAGCAATCAAGGTGGCTTCGTTGAAGGTAGGCACATCTTGGATAATTTCATCCATGTGCAGGAGATAATCCACTCAAGCAATCAGTGTAAAGAAAAAGGTATGTTGATAAAACTAGATATGGCCAATGCCTTTGACCGAGTCAACCGCTCCTTCCTTTACAAATTCCTCCTCTCCTATGGCTTCTCGCCCCATTTTGTCAATCTTATCACTGCCTGCACTCACAACCCCTGGATTGCCCCTCTTGTTAATAGTCGACCTACCTCTTTTTTCCAAGCTTAGAGAGGTCTCAGGAAAGGATGCCCACTCTCCCCCTTCCTGTACATCCTGATGGCAGACTCCCTCAGTAGAAAGCTGTGAGCTGAAAAAGTCTTAGGCTCCCTCCATGGCCTCAAACCCTCCCCTTCTTCTCTAGCTCAGAACCACGCTCTCTTTGCGGACGACTCTCTCCTCCTGGGAGGTGCCTCTGTCAGAATAGCCAAAGCCTTTGACTTTGTTCTCAATTGGTTTTGCAGGGTCTCGGGAGCCTCTATTAATGAAAAAAAGAAGTGAATTTTATGGTTGGAACGTTGGACAACAAGAGCTCACAAGCATCTCCAATCTGCTTGGCTTTAAAGGATATGCTCAATGGGAAAAGATTAAATACCTTGGTCTCCCCATTACAAATGGCTTCAATAAGAGGTCGTTGCGGTCTGAAATCATCAGCAAAATCAAAACAAAAATTACATTTGAGGAGGATATTGTCTCACAAAAGTAGGCAAAGTCATCCTGATCAAGGCTGTCTTATCGGTGCTCCCAATCTACCAAGCAGCCTTCCTTCTCATCCCAAAAAGTGTAACAGACCAAATCTCTAAAATTCTCTGGGACTTCCTCTGGCAGGGGGGAAAGGAAATCAAAACAAATTCCATTTAGTGAAATGGGACGTGGTCAAGTGCCCAATTTCTGAAGGAGGTCTCCAAATTCGTGACCCAACATTAGCCAACCTGGCGTTGGGAGGCAAAATTATATGGAAACTTTTCAAAGAGCCCAAACACCCTGTCTGTGACATGCTGAAATCAAAATATGCTCAAAAGGTGTCGCTCAGAAGTATTCAGATAGATCAAACAAATAACAGCTCCCAGGTCTGGAAATTATGTAGTAAAACTCTGAATTTCTACATACGCAAGTTGTACAGGATCCCAGGGAGCAGCAATGATATAAATTTGTGGCACGATAGAATAATGAATCATGACCCCCTCGCAGAAATAGATGAAATTGTAGAGCTAAAAAATTGGCTTGAACGCGCAGGGATAAATAGTCTTTATGATTTGTCAAATTGGGATTGCCATGATGATTCGCAAGGCTAGAACTTCTTTGGAGTTCCAGAGCGGCTAAACCAGCAAAAGTGTGTCCTTGAAGAACTGTTACAGGAAGCGGCCCCAGTGAAAAAAAGATGAAGGATAGCTGGGGATGGGGGCGATCTGGAACTTATACAACAGCTGCAGCTTATAATGCCCTTCAACCAAATAGGAACATTAGTAAACCTCCAGACTTTTGGAAGAAAGTTTGGGAACCGCTAGCTCTACCGAAAGTAAACTTCTTCTTTTGGACGTTGGTCCACAACAAGTTGTTAACTGGAGACAATCTGATGAAAAAAAGCATAGCTGGGCCACATAGATGTGAGTTGTGTAGAAGTAGCTCAGAAACAGCCAAGCACCTCTTTATGGAATGCAAGTTTTCCAAAGAAGTATGGGGTCTCACCGTACAAGAGCTACAAATCCCAGTCCCCTCTCATAACGTTGTTGCTGATCTATTTGACTCATGGAATCAATGCTACCCCAACAAAATACCCAGCAAGTCTATTTGGAGAAAATTCTGGAATGTTATCCCCAAGTTTGTATGCTGGCAGATCTAGTTGACCCGGAATGACCTGATATTCAATGATAAGCTGCAAGCTCCTTTCGTCGCAGCGGCAAAGGCCAAATCCCTTCTCCTTAATGCAGTCCAACAACAATATTTTCCAAAAGACTCTTTGCTTCTCCCCGAAGAAGAGAGGTGGCTAGGCCCCCTCTCCCCCCATTCTCGGAAGCATTTAACAACCCCTTATTCAGTGAATCTGGAATGGCGCAAAAGAGACTCCGAAGTCAACTTCCAAGAATGGTGGCGACAACAAAAAATAACCACGATTTTCTTCGAAGGAGCCTCCGAAGGCAACCCTGGGACAATAGGAGCTAGAGGGGTCATCTATGCCTCGGATGGCACAAGAAGGGATAGCTTTTGCTGGGGCATCCAACAGAAAACCAACAATCAGGCAGAGATCCAAGGTCTCCTTAAAGCTTGTCAAATAGCCAGAGATAGAGGTGACAAAGAAATCCAAGCGTTTGGAGACTCAGAGATCTTAATAAAGAATTTAAACACGGGCAAACTGTTTAACAATGCAAGTCTCAACAAATCTCTGAACAGTTTAAAGAGAGTCATGCTGGACTTCGATTCCTACAGATTCATCCATATTCTCAGAAGCCTGAATAGTGAAGCAGATTTGATGGCGAACAAAGGTTGCACGCTTGGGAAAGGACAACTCCTCATAAATGGTGAAAGTTCTATTCACCCTTGTAATCCATGAGGACCCTGAATATTGTAACAGTATAAGGAACAAAAATAGAAGTAATGTATTGATGGCTGCCATGGCATAAGCCCAAGCTATTCTTAAAATTAATAAACCATACCCGTTTCAGTGAAAAAAAAAATTGTGATGTTGGTCATTATGACACATGCCATTACTGATTTGATTTGACTGTAGCGAAACCCTATTTTGTGCAGCAAAAGTAGAGAAATTCCTAGTCCGTCGTATCATATGCCCTTATGAGATCAATTTTCAATAAACAAGATTTTAGATTCCTTAATTTGACTGAATGGATGCATTCCTATGTAATAGCCATTGCATCTTGAATTTTTCTATTGGCAAGAAAACCAAATTTCTCCTGGGAGATGTGCAAGGACAATATATTTTTTACTCTATTAGATACAAGTTTAGACATCATCTTATAAATAGAGTTACAAAGAGAGATAGGTCTATACTCATAAAAAGAAGAAGAATTTGACCTTTTGGGGATGAGAGTGATGAAAGTAAATTTGATGGCACCTAACATGTGTCTAGATCGATGGGATTCTTCCACCATCAGGAGTAGATCAACCCCCATTGATCTGAATTAAAAACTTGAAGTTTTATTAAAAATTTCAAGAAAATTTATGTCTTATAGGTAGTGGATCAATTTGCAAAAACACATAAATTTTAGTTTTTAAAATGTAGGTTGTGGAAAATAAAAGAAGACAAATAAACCATACACAAAAACACAAAACATAAATTGATAATGAAGTTCACCCCTCCTAGGCTATGTCTCTAGGTCTAGTTTCCATTGTTGGGCCTCTTTAATTATGTGCTCAAATATGTAATTACATACATTTACAGTGCTCAGAATAAAAAACTAATGCTACCAATGGCTTCGAAAGTCCCAAAAAACCCTATTTAAGCTATTGTTAGGATCAAAAAGGCCAAAAAATCATCAAGTTATGGCTCTCCAAAGATTGTTTTCTAACTGTTCTACAATTCTACAAAAACTCGCTGACTGTTCTACATTTTCTTCCTTTTTGTCAATCATCGAGCAATAAACTTCCCTAGCATCGATGATATTTGTGTTGAAATGGGTGCAAATTTTCGCTTAGTTGGTTTATCCAACTACCCCCACACTTCACATTCTCATCCCTGCCATTGGTTGTGTGGCCAATGTGGCTGGGGGTTGAGCTAACTGGTCACCCCCATCACTCTGCACCTACCATCATTGTTTGCAGTCATATGTTAGTGATAGGGCTAGGGATTGGGGTTAACAATCTACCCCCTCTGCTCCTCTACTCCTCCGCTGGTGGTTACATATGATCACATGGAACTAGGGCCAGAGCCCAATGCTTTGTCCCACTCATCAACCTTCCACCTCTGATCACCTACATACCATGAAACGTAGGGTTAGGGCTTAGAGCCCCGCCCCCTCCGCCAACACCCTAAGCACTTTGTGCATGATTCAATGGTTGTTTATGTGACTAAGGTCCAAGTGATGGTGCCCGAGGACTACCCTCAATCCGCTGGCGGTAACATGGAGGATTCAAATACTAAGGGCTAGTGCTAACACCTCACCCCTCTCCCCAAATGCATAACACATAATCCTTTAACATAAAGTCAAAGGCATAATCTATTAAGACTTATGTTGATGGCGTAGTGGTGGAGCTCGATGTTTGTAGTTTGAAATTTGTGGGTTTGATCCTTGCCAAGGTCTATGGGCTAACTAAACCAAATTTTATCCAACCCTAAGGTGTGACATGGCAGCCTCTGGTTGGGGCATGTGGTAGCCTCTAATTGGACCTCTCATATGACTTCAACCAATCATTTGTGCCCAATTGGACCAATGACGAGGTGACACTTGTTGGGCCCACACTCTTTCTTCGTCCTTTTGTACGCCCAGTTAGCATGCTGAGATAATTAGCAATATAGATTTCCTAGTCAGCAGTCCAGTGATAACACTTGCAAATATTTTAACGGTTGAGCAAAATGACCAGAGCATCATAAATTGATAATATGATATTGGTTTTTAGCAGTACAAGTGATGTTGGATTCATAACAATGAGCACTACGATCTGACACTAGTTTCAACCACTTTTGAACACTTTTATTTTTTTGCACTTTTCTGATCACCTAGATCATTTGTAGAAAATCCTATACATTCACAAGCTAATGAAATTTTATAAAGCAAGAGACAAGAATATACTTCTACCCTTTATAGCAGAAGCCCATAAACATCGAGCAAACAATAATCAATAGAGGAAGAGAATCAAAGGCACATAACACAATAAATATATGGGGAAAGCCACAACTCAAGACCCCACTATTTGTTTTGTATTAATCTAGAAAATCAACATGAAATTACAGTGCTTTTTCTCTCATGAACAATCCCAACACTTAGAAAATTCAATCTCCAACTCATAAGTAAGCTCAAGGCCAAAGCTTAGCCTCTTCACAAGCTCCCCAAGTCTCTATTCCAAATTATAATTCCTATTAATGATAGATTGTATTTAAAGGGAAGTAAAGCCTCTAAAAATAGTGCAATCCCTTAAGGATCAATTCCTAATTGCATGCACTATCAGTACAACTCAAAAAAATCTAAAACAAATAGTACAATGTCCATGCACTCTAGTCTCAACCAGGTCTTTCTCAAAATCGACATGCATGAGTTTCTAATGAGTAAATATTCAATTAACTAGAGTAGCATTGGTGGAGTTCATTAGTGTCACCACTAACTATTAAATCACTATTAGTTCTCTCAATTAGTCTGAGAATTAATTTAAGTAAACTAACTCATGAAACTAAGTCTTCTATTTAGAACTCACAATTAACTCACACTGGAATCTTACAAAGTAGGGAGAACATATATATGACTTCCAAAAGACTTCCAACTCGAATTTCATAAGTTAAGTAAGTTTAATAAACTTAATTTATCTATTTTAAGTTGTTATGAGAATAGAATTCAAATTTAATTCACAGTTTAATTTAAGAACAAATTAAAATTTAATTTCTTGTTGCAATTTATCAATTCTCCCTCTCAACAAGAAATGTATTATCAATTACCTTGATCGTGTCTCTATGAAACTCCAATTTACATATTGACAATGCCTTTGTGAAGATTTCAGCGTATTTCTCCTCTGTGGGAATTTAATCTAAAAACATGATCCACCTCAATACACAATCTCTGAGATGATGATATCGGATATCAATATGCTTAGACCGATCATGAAAGATTGGATTTTCAGAGAGTTTGATACAACTCTGATTATCACAATAAATCACTGTCAGATCCATCTACTGACCAAATAAACCAACTGGGATCTTCCTCATCCAAATAGCCTCACATGTTTCCTGACTTGTAGCCATGTACTCTGCCTCTACCGAACTGAGTGCAGCCAATTTATGTTTCCTATTGTACCAAGAAATTGTTGTTGATCCAATACTGAAGATCCCTCCTGATGTGCTCTTCCTGTCAGATGGAATCCCTGCCCAATCTGCATCGGTGAAGCCTTGAAGCTTCACTCCCTTTGTCCATCTGTACCATAACCCAAATTGAGTAGTGCCTCTGAGGTATCTCAATACTTGCTTTTCCGCCTTCCAGTATAGCTTGGTAGGCCTAACCATCACTTGACTAAGCTAGTTAATTTCATAGCACATATTTGGTTGTGTGTTCACCAAGTACATGAGTGAACCCACAAGCTGCTTGTAAACAGTAGCTTCCACTACTGCCCCTGAAGTAGCATCCTCCTTTCTCAAGTTACCAGCTAGAGGAGTCTCCATGGGTTTACTGCTCTCTAGGCAGAATCTCCTAAGTATCTTGTTGACATACTTTCCCTAAGATACAAACAACTCCCCATCTTCCTGTCATACCTCCATACCAAGAAAGTAATGCATGAGCCCCATGTCCTTCATCTGAAAGTCTCTTGCAAGGTCCTCCTTGCAAGATTTGATGAGCTTCCCATCACCTGTTAGTATGAGATCATCTATATAAAGTGCAATTATCAAATTCTTACCTTCCACCACTATGTGATATAGGTTTGCATCTGTTTCACTCTTCATGAAGCCCAACCTAGTGAATAAGCTATCTATCTTGGTGTACCAAGCATGAGGTGTTTTCTTCAACCCATACAATGCTCTCTTGAGTCGGCACACATGCGACTCATAGTCCAAGGTTTCAAAAACTTCAGGATGCTCTATGTACACCTCTTCCTCAATCATGTCATTGAGGAAGGAAGTATTCACATCCATCCGATGGATCTTCCAACCCATATGTGCTAATAGTGCTAAAATAGATCTGATTGACAAGTACCTTTCAACAGGAGAAAATTAGTCAATCCCCTCTACCTGTGAAAAGCCACAGGTCACAAATATGGCCTCATGCTTCTCCACACTACCATCTGTAGCTTTCTTTACCTTGTAAAGCCAATGAGATCTCACAACTGACTTGCCCTCTAGTCTTAGGACCACATCCCAAACACTGTTTCGAACTATGGAGTCATACTCCTCCACCATTGCATCAACCCAAACTGGTTGCTACACTGCCTCCTAAAAGGAAGATGGCTCTATCACAACCCATGCACCCATAAGTTCCATGTATCCAGTGTACCTCTCTTACCTCCTCTATCTGCGCTCGGAAGAGGGTGCTCCCACATTCTCCCATGCATCATCCAACAATTTGTCAGCCACTCTAGTGTGCTTTCTTCCTCTCTGGAAGACTTTTCCTGAGTGGATGTCTCCACTCTCTAAACCTCTACATGTGGCTAGTCCACATCAATATGAGGCCCCTCAACCTTAGGAGCTAAAATCTCCTCATTCAAATGTAGCTCAAGCTCCCTCTCAAGGGATGCTCGCATGGCCTTCTCCTCATTAAACCTGATATCCCTGCGAACCAATGTACACCCGATAGTTGTGGGGTATATCAGTGTGCCCCACAAAGATCCAAAAATCTATTGTTGGCTCAAGCTTCTTTCATGCATTTTTGGTCACATGGAAATAAACCGATGACCCAAAAATCTTGAAGTGAGTAACATTTGGCCTCTTATTAGAATAAGCCTCCTTTGGTGTCTTCATCTCAAGTATCCCATGTGGGCTATGGTTCTGAACATAAACAATTGTGTTGCATGCCTCAACCCACAAGTGTAGTGGTAGGCCCTGATCATGCAAGATCACCCTTTCTGCCCCTACTTTGCTCCTATTCTTCCTCTTAGCAACCCCATTCTGTTCAAGGTTATGGGGTGCTGTCAACTCTCATTTAATCCTTTCCACTGCATAGAATTTCTTAAACTCATTGGATACATACTCAACACCGTTATCACTTTGTATAGATTTAACCTTCTTGCTAAACTCTTTCTCTACCAATACTTTGAACTCACAAAACTTTGTGAAAGTTTGATCCTTTTTTTGCATAAAAAATACCCAACATTTACGAGAATAGTCATCAACAAATATAACATAATACCTTTGTTTGGAAATAGATATTGTCAAGAATGGTCGATGCACATATGAAAGGACTCTCTCTAGAATATAATCTGTCTCCAAAGGAATACTTGGTGTATTTTCCCAAAGTAAAACCTTTGCATATATCAACTTTCTCAAGCATACCTTTGGGAAGTCCGGTAGAGATTTGATGCAATATCTTCAAAACCCCATGATGAAAGTGGCCCAATCGCCTTTGCCACAACTTGTTGATGTCTCATCTCAACATCTTTTCTAATTTTGAACTCAAAGAAACACAATCCTCTACCTCTATCTTATAGAGATTCTGAACTCGAATCCCTATCTTCTTTTCTTGACCTGTGGCTATGTGTCGAAGGAATGCCTTTCCTTTTGAAAATATCACATCATATCTTCTATCCTCAAGCATGGCAACAAATACCAAGTTCTTCGTCAGTTTGGGTACATGCATAAAATTCTTCAAGGTGAGTGGAGTGGCATGCTCCCTATGAAAAGTAATAGTGCCCACTCCAGTAACACTATACTTACCGTCATCACCCATCTCGATATGCATCTTGAGATCTTTCTCCCCCAGTTCACTCAATAACTCTTTGCTTCGAGTCATGTGGAAATATGCTCCATTTTCTAAGCACCAGACACTTCCCATCAGTGAAGACACCATGCATGGAATGAAGGAAAAGTCCAATTTGAATTGAGAGGCCAAAGCCTCACCCACTGCTCCTCCTGAGGACTTCTCCTTGGACTTCTTCAATAGAAAATTTGTAGCAAAGTGATCCATCTTGTGGCAATGAAAGAATTTAACCTTTTCATGTCCTTCTTCTTACCTCCATGATAAGAATATGATTTGGAATGGGAAATTTTACCTTTCCCCTTCCTCACCTTAATCGCTAAGGCACAATTCTCTTCATTGTCGGGCTTTGATGAAGAATTATCCCTAGTGTTCCTCCTGATCTGGCAACTTCTCCTAACCATTGACAGAGTCTTAATAACTTTACCAACTCTTTGGGAGTCCAAGAAGATCAAGACTCACCATATCCTCCTCAGAAACTGTTATTCCAACACTTCCAAGTTCATCCCAACATTAAGTGAACTTGGTCAAGTACTTTGGATTTGCCTCGCCTTTCTCCATCTTGATTTGATGAAGTTTATCCTTCAATGCAAACTTCCTTTGATCACTACTATTCTAATACAAGTCCATCAATGTTCTCCACATAGCATGTGGGGTTTCCTTTTCATGGAGACTCGAGACAATATGATCTCGAAATCCCTCAAGAATTATCTGCCTTACCTTTGCCACACACTTCTTCCACTTGTCCAGGTTATTTGCATCAGTAGCTATTGGCTTAGGAATTGCTTGTTCAACAAACTCGTTCAAGCCATTGTCCTCTAGCACAGCCTCCATCCTGTCCCTCCAGGATATGAAATTCGGGATGCCTTCCAAGGCATACTCAAGCCTCAACCCATGGAACATCATCTACCGATCCTGAGTATGTATTGCAAATTCAACTTTCACCTGTAACCCAGAAACTCAAAACTTCAAAATATCCTATAGAGAGTTGATTTTAAGTTGGCGATATCTCCCACATCCAAACTATGATTCGGTCATTTTATTTTTGAATTTGGGTATATTTTCCTAAGGAATCCATATCTGCAATTTGTTTCTGAAAATTTTGTACAAAAATTCTCAGATTTGCTCTGCAAATGCTTGGCCAAAAAAAAATCTTTCTTCAATAGCATGTAAAAAATCTTGTATATTCACAAGCTAATGCAATTTTCTAAATAAAGAACCGAGAATCTACTTCTACCGTTTAAGCGGAAGCCCATAAATGTCGAGCAAACAATAATCAATAGAGGCACATAACACAATAACTATCCGAGGAAAGTCAAAACTCAAAACCCCACTATCTGTTTTGTATTAATCTAGAAAATCAAGATGAAATTACAATGCTTGTTCTCTCAAGAAGAATCCTAGCAGTGAGCAAATTCAATCTCCAACTCATAAGAAAGCTCAAGGCCAAAGCTTAGCCTCTTCACAAGCTCTCCAAGTCTCTATTCCAATGTGTAATTCCTATGAAGAATAGTTTGTATTTAAAGTGAAATAAAGCATATAGAAATATAAAAATCCCTTAAGTATCAGTTCTTGATTGCATGCACTATCAGTTCAACTCATAAAAATCTAAAACAAATATTACACTATCCTTGCACTCTAGTCTCAACTAGGTCTTTCTCAAAATTGACACGCTTGAGTTTCTCATGAGTAAATATTTAGTTAAATAGAATATCAATAATGGAGTTCATTAATGTCGCCACTGACTGTTAGCTCACTATTAGTTCTCTCAATTAGTTTGAGAACTAATTTAATTGAACTGAATCATGAAATTGAGTCTTCTATTTTACAACTCACAATCAACTCACACTATATTCCTACAAAGTAGGGAGAATATACATGACTTCCAACTCGAATTTCCTAATTTAAGTAAGTTTAATAAACTTAATTTAACTATTTTAAGTTTCTAAGGGAATAGAATTAGAATTTAATTCACAGTTTAATTCAAGGACAAATTAACCTGGAATTTATTGTTGCCATTTCTCAACATCATTCCTCCCCATTAGAAGATTTTGGACCACCAAAAGGTTATTTTCAGTCAACATATTGGTGAGGGTACAACTCCCTCACCCTTCCAATCTCAAACGATTTTGTCTTACTTGGATTAGTTCCCTTGAGCCCAACATAAAGGTACTCCACATTACCTTTGCGTGAAGTCCTTGCTTTTCTGTCAAGAATGGTATCTTGCTGCAATTATTCAAGATATTTAGTAGAGAAATATTCTATTGTTGGAATCTGAACATTCTCTCAGTTGGCTTGATGGGGCCTGACCCAGGTTCATAAGTGTTTTAGCCAAACAAATCTTGACGCTACTAGCCCTTTCGGCAATAGTCCGCGGAGCACGGACTAAGGTCTCACCTGAGGTAGTATGGGAGGGTGCTGGAACTAGGTTTCCACACCCTAGGGATGTCTTGATGAAGTCTGGAGGGGTCGCGAACCAACCATGCGCACTTATGTTGTTCTGTGCAATAGTCTAACCCTCGCGTAGCCCAGTACAAGTGTGACGATGCACTACCTAAGCCCGTTTGGAAGTATTATAGATCTGACTCAGTTCAACATCTTTTGTTATTTATTTAATCTCTTTAATTAGCACGTACAATCATAAGTCATGCATAAATATATAACAGAAGCATAAAACATCCAGATCTGCAATTAAATACACAATATTTCAAGAAAAACAGGGGGATCTTGAAAGAAGTTTCTCACCAAAAACCGTTCCCATGTATCCTTCCTTTTCTTCAGTTGGTCTTTAATTAAAATTTTCACAAGCCCGTGATGATACATGTGGGGTTCTACATCATCCAAATTCTTTTGGATGGTTACGACCATCTTTTTCAAACTATTTAGTAAAAAGTAAGGCAGATTGAGGGTTTGGTTTTATAAGAAATTCATCAACAACCGGGTGTGATACATATACATTGACCCAAAACGTCCCTCACAGGTAATGAAATTTTGAATAATCAGCAATAAATTGGCCCACTTCTCTTCTAAAGCATGGACAGGGATTCCTCATTTAAAAATAGTTACATCCATACTTGGATTGTGTAGGATAACCCTCCAAGCCTTCTCATCAAAGCTCTTATTTTTGAACCAGCATTCTCCTTCCTATGGGAGTTCTGTAGCGGCTGCTATGGATGCCTCGGGGACTGTAAACTTGAGGTCTCCAACTTCCACCTCTAGGCCGTTAAAATTCCTTGCAAAATTCTTTGTAATCTCCTTGTTGTAGCCCTTGAAGTTTTGAATAAACCGTAGCCGTCATGCCTTCTTCACTATGTTTTTCACTTGCAGGTACCCCTCCATAAACATGGGCCCTTCCAGTTCTGCCCTCAACAACAGACCCATTATTTCCTTCTATCTTAAAATACGTCTGTGTGAGGAAAGGATTAGTGGAGGTGAGACGGCTGGGTTAATGGGAGTGAACAAGGTTTATGGAGAAAACAAGTGACTGTAAATGGAAAACAGAGAAAAGGTAGCAGGAGTGAATTCACGGAATGGAGTGGAGGCTTATGTGAACAAGGTGGAAATGCAACCTTGACTTCAATAGAATAGTACGGAAGTAAAGTGAGACTGACAGAGTTTGAAACTGGATGGTTGTGGAGTAGACGTAAACACGCTCATGAAATGGCTGTGGAATTTGTGCAGCAGAGGAGGGCCGTGATCAAATCAGCCACATCCCCATGATTACAGGTGGAGTGTCAAAGTGCAACCAAATATGAGTTAAATCTAAGGACTGATCATGAGGCCGTTTGAAGAATAAATGCACGGTTCGTGGAGGAACCATAGGTCATGGAACGATTATGGAGGCTATCAATGCCAATAATTGCATATAGTGGAGCTATGGTTTCATAACTATGTAAAAATATGCTTTGAATGCTATTTGAAATAAATTTCTACTCATACCTTGGAATTTTTGCCACTTTTTGTCCACTAACCTTCGATCAGTTGCTCCTTGTTGATGCTTTTAGGTGCCTCATGTCTTCATAATATGTCCTCGGTCATACCTACATTTGATTTTTATTATTTTTAACTATCATCTAACTGCCAATATTGCATGACAGGGTGCTAGCTGCGGAAATAACAACTAGCTGTGGAATCAATTTGTAGCTGCGGAAACTGATACAACGGTCACATGACTGAATGGAGATGGATAAATGATGACTGAGTGAATGAAAACTAGTCATGAAAATACTTCTATTGGCGGAATGAAATTAAATGAGATGAAATGGGTGGAGTGGAATGAAATGAAGTGGAGAGAAATGAAGGGAAGTGACATGAAATTGTGGAATGAAAGAGAGATTTTTTTGGAAAATATAGGGCGTTAGAAGATTCTGATTTTTTCCTTGTATTTTCTATATAAGATTTCCAATCTGTGATTGGTTTTCAGGGTTATACAATTATTATTATTTTCTTTTTAGAAAAAGAACAAGGACTAGGCTAGTGGAGAAGAAGGATTCTTCTTCACCAGCTTTATTGCAGAATTATCCTAAAAGATTTTGACAAATTCCTCCTTTGAGAGTGGCTTATGATAGATCTTTAATCGGTGACCATTCACAATAAGAGGAGTTTTAAATTCATCAATGGTGTTGATTCTTACCGCTCCATTGCTAAAGACTTTTTCAATCTCATGTGGCCCAAGCCAATGAGTCTGAAATTTACCTTTGAAGTCTTTAAACTTGGAATCAAATAGAAATGCCCAGTCTCCTTGGAACTTTTTCTCTTTGATGTATTTTTCATGCCACTTAGCTCTTTGATATTGAACTAGATCAGTTATTAGGATTACTTCTTGTCTGATCTCATTTAGTTCATTCAACTGCTCCATTCTATGCTTTTGGGCTTCTGATAAATCCATTCCCAATTGAACTGCCATCTTGAAAGTTTTAACTTGGAACTCAATGGGGAGCAGGACTTCTTTCCCATAAACAAGTTCATAGGGATAAATGTCCTGTTGTATTCCTCCATGTTGTTCTGTAGGCCCATAAGGCTTCA
>APFE030035815.1:0-75265 GCA_000404065.3 Pinus taeda
GGGGGGGGGGGGGGGCGGGGCCTTGTGTTGCGTGCTTGCCTTGAGAAAGCTCTTCTTTTCCTACAAAACAAAAACACAAAACCCAACACGAATATGCAAAGAAAAATGAAACTTACCGCTCAAAGTTAGCTTTAGCTGGAAACTAAATATTTTTCTCAATGTTTCTGATTTTCCAAGATCACACTAAGGTGCAGGGAAAAGAGCATACGCATGAGAGAAAAAAAACTTCCTTTATGTTTCTGACCCAGATCGCACAAAGTCACAGGGCAAAGAGCATACGCAGAAATGAAAGGTATAGATCCGGTAATAAAAAAAGCTAAATAAACAGAAACCGAAATAACCAGAGAGAAAAATAACAGTAAATTGCAGATAAACACTATATACCTCCAGATCTTAAAAATGACGCAGATAGGGCTACCGGAAACCTTTTCGCGTGAAACGAAAGGGGTTCCTCACTGGAACAGATGCTCCAAACACAACAGAGCAGTCCTCTCGGCCCGAAAGCAGTCAGAAACAGTAGATCTAGGAAACGACAGCCGCATGCAGTTCTACCGGCTTAAGATTTGGATCACCAACGGACGCGGCCCTCAAATAGCTCTGATACCATGTAGGAATTTACAGGGTAAGTTCCTCAGACAGAACACCAAAAGGATACCGCTCACAAACAGATCACAGATCAATACACCAGTATTTTGACGTGGTTAAAACCCTCAGAGAGGGAAACAGTCCACGGCCTGCGCCAACGTGGCTACTACAGGCAATTTATTAAAAAAAGAATGAAAATTTACATAAGCTTCTCTCATGCACGGTGAACCTACAAATGACCCTCCATGCGCTTTAAATAGAATTCATGGACCAATCTGGTGTCAAGCCACGGATCAAGTGTCGGTAATACCGAGGAGAGAATGAACCGTCGGATCACTACATATCGTGACCGTCAGATTGTAAGTTACAAAATGTACAACGGTAAAGAAACACACTTTACCTATCTCTATACCTAACTCTATACTAGACCAAGTTGAACTTAACTATTTCCTATGTGTCGGAATATCCTAACAAATCACACAATAACATGTTTCCTCTCTTTGGAAGCATAATATATGTGTGTATAATGATTTTGAGCTCATTAAGATCAAGGATTAAACAAAACCTCATGGCTATTAGAAATTCGCATTCTCACTAGGACTCGAGAGGTCTACATATTGTAGTTTACCTATTTATAATTTTGCTCAAAATGGTCTGTGTTATTCTGAGGTACTCAACAAATCACGTTCTCCAAAAGGATATATCAAAGACACAACCCATACTTATTATATGCCCATTTTCAGACTGATTGGTTGCATATGGTTTTTTAGATCATTACCATGTAGTTGCGTATGTTTTTTATCGTATTAGTTCCTATTAACCTATGACACCCTCCAAATCACCTTATCTGAAAGGATCTAGCATAGCCACTTGAAATGAGAGGTGAATGGTGTCCTAAGGAGAGAGTGAGCACTCCATGTTGGGTAATTATGTATCTATGTGCATATACAAACACATAAATCCACTTGAACTGAGAGGTGAGTGGTCAGCTCATCAGTTTGCGTTTTTGTGCTCTAAATAGTTGGTGGGAAAATGGGAAGAGCATTGACAAGTTGAGTCATAGTCAAGGATAGTTGCATTTAGGTTTGAGAAAGGTTCTCAAAAAGAAAGCTACTATTATAGACAATAGTGGTTAGGTTCAACCTTTGAGGTTCGACATTAATTTTTTTATCTTTAATAAAATAACAAACTTGCTCAAGCATCCATTTGAAACTGTAGTCACAGCGAATAGATTCAATTACTTTAATTTTGGTTACTTGGAAAGGAATTCTTTTCACAAGGCTCCATCATTTGTAAAATGTTTCAGCACCTTTGTATTGGCTCTACACAATTGCTACCCAACAAGAAATCATATAGTTGTTGTAAGCAAGCCCATCAAACAGGTAACCGAAGGTAACAAGAGGTAACAAATGCTCCTATCCTTGATGACATCGCCATATCTATGGCATAGTCATATTTCCTAGCAATCATAAATGAAAACTGCATGATGGACAACTGCAACAACAACCTCTTCATTAATTCTAACTCCAACACTTTCCCAAAGAGTCATTTCATTAAAACAAATTATTGCAGTGCCCACAAAGTTCCATGCAAAATGACCAGCCATATTAGTCTCTAGATGCTAGTTCTCAGGCCTAATCTTATTGATTGTTTGATGGAGACTCTCTTGTTCATGTGTACTCACAACAGTGTATGCAACAACACCAAAGACAACAAAATGGTGTAAGGCTGCCACCACAAGAAGTGTTTCCAACACTCTAAAAAGTATAAATAGTATAAAAAACACATCGGACTAATTCCTTGAGGCATTTCCCCTTGATGATCAAATCCTCTTCTGCCAAATAACCTCCCTGCAAAGATTCCAACTTCTTCTTATTCTTCAAGGTCATCAGTAATCTCGCATTGCATGTTGCTCCTCGAGAGAAACACCATCCTTATTTTCATATAGTTTAAACATGTATCGTCACTATCATCATAAGAGAAAACTTGTTGACCATCCACATCCTTTGCTCATTCACTTTTTCCTTGGGGCTCTACTTAAGGACTTGAAACTTGTTCACTCTGACCCTTATTTCTTTGCATCGAACTACCACCAAATGTATTCCCATCAACACGATAAATCAAGTCCTACATTTTTCCATTTGCTTCATCAACAGGAGATCCAACAAAATATGATGAAAGGAAGTTGCCCAGAGATGGCTCCTCCTATAGAGCTCTCAATCACATTATTATGCACCTAGGATAATGTTGCTTAACAAGAACTCGTTTATTGGCCCTAAGAGATATCATTGCCTACTTGAACACATCAGCTATTGTCTGGAGTGTTAGCTTAGGCCTTGCCATGGTTTATCTTTCTCTAGTGATTTAGTAAATCCTACCTTGTCTGATGTACAATAATCAAATGATACCTTTGCTAGAAACGTAAATTTCCCAAATCATGTCATGAAATTTTGCATGTCCTATAATGTACTTCCCTTTCCTTTTAACTATATCAAAATGCACACTACTACAATAATGAATCCACCATTGTCACTCATATGAACATTCACAAAAGCACCATAAGCAATCATATGGGAATTCATAAATCCAACGCAATCAGTCATATGAACATTCAGAAACCACCAGGAATCAGTCATTTGGAAATTCAAAAAAATGCCAAAATTATTCATACTCATTACAGAACTACCAAAATTAGTCATATGCTCATTCATAAAAATTCCAACAACAATCACATGGCCATTCACTAAATAATGAAAAACAATCGTGTGGGCATTCACAAAAACATCAAAATCAGACATTTGAGCTTTCACAAAACTACATCTACATTTAAAAAATCACCACAATCAGAGATGCAACCATTCACAAAACCATCATAATCGATAAATCTTCTAATAATTCATAAAATCGTCATAACCAATCTTATGGACCTTCCCAAAATAACCACAATCTTTCATACCAGAAATTTGAAGATCATATGGGCATTCCAAAATAGCCATGGTAGACAATCATAGGGGACATCCTAAGACCTCGTAGTCATTTTCAAGGCAACAAAAATTGGTTTGAAGAATATTGATTACAACAATCACAACCAGTAGTATACCAAAATAAGCATGCTATTCATATTGGCATTCCTGGGAGGAAAAAGAACAATCATATGGGTCAAAACAACCAAATCTCACATGTGCAAATTCCTTGAATAATTGTCTTGATATATCAAAATCCAATATTCAATCAAATCATTTATTTAAAAACCTAGGTATCTAGAAATGGACCACACACATAACCACTAACAATCCATGAAAAAGCCATTTTCCATTCAAATTGACGCTTGGCAGACTATGAAAACGAGTTCCATAAGCCAACAAAAAAAAGAATATGGACAGAAGAGCAATGGGGTCCAAAAATCCATCCACAAAAAAATAACCAAACAAAGATAGAAATAGATATAAAGTGAAAATTTTGAAACCCAGATGTTTGTTATAAGGTTGAAGCTTGATGATAATAAGGCGGATTATTAAATATGATATGTGTCATGTTTAAATGTAATATTAAATTCAATATTAAATTAAATTCAATATTAAATTGATATGTTAAATTTAAGGTATAGATGTTAGCTATGTTAAATCGATGTGTTAAATTGATATGTAATCAACTATATTATACAAATCAGATGTAGGTGGTGTCATCTCGACCATAAAACTAAGTTTTGAATAAATCAAATTTATGTGGTATAATCTAGAGCTCAAAGATTTGTACTAAGAAAATGGGAAAGCATCAGAATGTAACAAAGAATTTTTTATCAGAAACAAATATGAATATCAACAACGTTCCATAGTACAAATGCTCGGTAATTTCCTTGGGTTCACCAATAAAAACACTTTGCTAAACAATTAATGCATAATCTTTTAGTAAAATATAACATAGATAAAAATAATTCACTTCTTACGTTGGCCCGAGCATGCTCGTTAGTTGTACCATTCATATTAGATAAGACAAAGGAGTCAACACCAAGAAGTTTTTTTTGCAAGTTTATTATATGTAGGTTCTAATGCTTGCTAATGCCCACATTGGAGTGCATATATACTAGGAAAAAAAATCTAATCAAACAAAGAAAATATATTGACTTGTGCAAAGTCCTATGAAAGTCCCTTCTCATTTTTAAGGATGCCAAACTTACCTCGAGAAGGACATCATTTGACTCATCCAGTATAATCTCATCAAAATTCTTTCCCACGACAATTTTTACATCCCCGTCATTCTATCAAAATACAAAATACATGTATGACTCGTTATGGCCAACAAAATTTAGTTAATAAATAAGCAATTCATTGTATCAAAATCTAAATAACAAAGAACTCAAAACGTAAATGGGACAAATTAGTGGACACGTTGTTTTGAAGAGGACGCAGGACTTTAACATCATTTTTGAGGACTATGCATTTAAATTACTTGTTGAAGTCTCTTTGTGAGAGGAAAGATTTAAAAAGGTCAAAGATTATATTTTGGAAGTAGTATCTATAGAAATGCAATGTGGAAAGAAGTGAATGGTATAATAACAGATTGGCTCTGAGAAATGGATTTACAAATCTTTTTTTCAAGTTTTTGTCCATTCATTTTGCATTCCATTCCTTTTACAAGGGAAGAACTTAAGCCAAACAAGCAAGTGTATTTTTTGTTATGAGTAGGCTATCTAGCATTGTTCCTAACTTCACTTTTATTTTTTTTATTGGCCTTTGAGAAATGTTTCATCCAGCATATATTACTTCCAAGTAAATTCACAAATGATGATTGTCTTGAAAAAGTGCTTGGAAAAGCAACTCTATAAGTTTGAATAAGTTTTAGTTCAGAGTAATAATACAAATAAATGGTAAAGCTAAATTTATTTATTACTTTTTGTTAGAGGAAGTAATTTATGTTTCAAAGTAAACAGTTCTAGAGTAGCCAACATATATATCACATAACATCGTTTAACAAGGGACATAACATCTTGTACCATGTACTTTTGTTGAGAAGAGCACAAATTTACCCAGTTGAATTAAACCTCTTGTAAAGTAAAATTAATTTATTACCTGTTGCTAGAGACAATAAATTATGTTGCAAAGGAAATAGTTACAAACTAGACAAAATTTAGATCACATAACAGATCACATCTCTCTTCATCTATACCTTGCTTCCATATGATGCCTTATGATGTCTTCTTCGCAACATCTGGTGCAATTTCAAGTTATCATTATAAGTAAATAATGTGTGATGATACATTTTTTAATATAAATAATGATCATTATAAGTGAAATCATTTTTCATGAATAGTCTAGGTTTCTCAACTGGCGACAAATTCATGATGCGATATCTATTGCACATGAGCCTTACATTCGATCAAAACTAGGAAGCTCTCTGCCCTCACCCGCAAGCTAGACCTTTCGAAGGCCTTCCATAGAGTTAATTAGACTTTGGACTTTCATTAGATTGGTTCTTCATAACTTGGGTATGGGCCTCTAAACTATACACTAGATCGTGGGATGCTTATAGTTCATTTTATTTGTTGTCATGGTTAACGATTCCCCTTCCTCTTTCTTCATTGCAGGTGCAAATCATAGTCTCTAACAAAAATGTCCCCTTCCCCCTCATTTTCCTTCTTGTAGCCAAGGAAATTCACATCATTTTCAAGGAGGCCATACTATAAAATTTATTAAAGGCACTGAAGTGGCTACTCACAAGTGCACTACTCACCTTGTTTTGTTGAGGACATCCTCATTTTTTGTGAATGTACCCCTAAATCCTTCCTCACCCTCAAACACTCCATCTCCCTTTCCTACCAGGCCTCTCGTATACACAATAACTGAAACAAATCATGCCTCATTACTCAACTCCTCCCCTTTCTAGTATCACAAAATATTAGTCAAATTTTCCCCTTCCCTTTCTCCTTGGATGAAGGCTTTAAATTTATTAAGCCTTTGGGGAACTTCTTTGTAGACTACCTTGGGTTATTTCAAAAATACAACTCCGAGATAATTTTTTGTGTAAATAAACTTCTCTCCAAAGGAGGAAGAGTTGTTATTATTAAAGTAATTCTAGAGAGTAACCTAGTATATGAGTTATTAATCTCATACATTTGAAAGGGTATCCTTATAGAAATTAGGAAAGCATGTTTTCACTTTCTTTGGTTGAGGAATAAACATGCTCGAGGTATCACCCTTGTCAAATGAGAAAGACTTGTTATGCCAAAAATTTTAGGGGGTTGGGACTTCAAAAAAATATACACCTTCAACAAAGCACTAAAAGGTAATGGCATCAAGAGATTAACACATAATTCCTCTCTTTAGGGAAAAACTCTTAGAGCCAAATATATTCCATATCTCTTCCTTAAACCAGTTTCTTATCCTAATAAAATCTGCACAAGGCTCTATCATTTGGAAAATTATTGTTCTAAACTTTCCACTAATAGGGTCGTAGATAGTCTAGCATGTCGGCAATAACCAATAGATTAAATTGGATATAGATCTTTAGCTTAAACAAAGGGAGGAATACAATATGTCAAATAACCTAATTGATTGCTTGCACCTCTCGAGTGTCTACACACTTATAGATGCTAAGGCACAATATCCACAAGAATGGGGATAGGTGAGATGGAAAAAAGTAGTCAATGTGAGTCTCTTGGGACAAGAAGCTACATAACGACCCAATATACATTGGACTCTTACCCTCAAATTTCATCTGGTTTAGAGAGGACATAACTGATGACCTACTTTGATCAAAGAACGCCAATAATCAGGACTACATACCCAGACTGGGATACAAAAATCATATTGGAAAATTCTCAAACACAAAAACATGGGGGTGGGATTTGCTAGAGGTTAGAGTCTTTGTTGAAAATAAAATTGACCCTCTCATTGGCTCTTTCAAACCAATTTCTCACATTGGAAAATATCAACAAGAGGGGATGACAAGGACCTAGCCACTATCCACTATGTAAATCATCAAGCGATAATTTCTCTCATCATTTTTCTCTTGTTTCTATACATACCTTCTCACATCCTCCATCATTCATGAGTTGGACATCAAAGGCTCTTGTTCGGGAACAAATTGGAGGAAAGTTTGAAGGCCTTAACTTTCATTGTACTACAAGCATAGAAAAACTTACACATAGAGGTAAAGTTGCTAAAAAGACATATCCAATGATGTTTTTTCCACACATTTTTTAGCATGTAGTAAAATCTAGTGCAATATTGCTAAAATGCTAACATATTTTCAATACAACTTTTTTGTTGCATATAAATTAGTTTAATATTTATTAGTGAAAATTGAATGTTTTGGTATTCCAACTCTTAAAAAATCACTATAAAATAATTAAAAAAACATTATCGATACAATACAAAGATTATAAAAAACAACAAAGATACAAAACTTTTCAAACGATTTCCCTACATTCCTATAAATTTCCTCCAGTGTTCCAAAAATAGCAACAACTTTAGCTCATGATACATCCTGCAAAGGTCACTACGGGTCTAGTTGTAAAATTATGTCAGGAGTACAAAATGTTATCAAAAATACCAAAAACAATGAGTTCCAATAATGCCTCCACTAAGGTCGGGCATTCTATGGGGATTTTTCAATAATGCAGTGCATGTGAATCCTCCCCATTGTGGAGTAGGAGTGGTCCTTTTTCAAAATCAGTCTTCCAATATTAAGGTCAAATATGCCCCTGGAAGGGGTACAAACAATCAAAATGAGTTCATAGCCCTTCACACTCTCATGAAAGTGACAACTCTTAAAAATGTCCAATCACTACAAATTCTGGGAGACTAAAATTTTGTGCTTGAGTAGGAAAATAACAAGATCTCCATAGATAACATCTACTTATATATAATTTTACGATATATTAGAGATGCTCTTTGGATATTTGAATGACTATCCCTCGCGCACATTCTTCGAGAGCAAACAAATGTCGATAGACTCTCCAAAGAAGAACTTGAGTTTCCTATACGAACTTTTATGGTCTTTGAATTTATGGATGGAGTGGAACATGACCAAATTAGAATCTACATTTAAATTTCTACATTGCAACACACGACACACTACTTTTTATTGACTTATTGATTATGGATATGGATTTTTTCAAACATGACATAGTGTTTTTTATTCTAATACCCATACCACATAGGTAACACTCAATTGGAATTTCCAACAATCTTTTCATAGAAAAAGCAACAAAATGCACTTATAGCCTCGTTTCACTCATACTATGAAATGTATTTTTTGAATGTATAAAATATCAAGGATGTTTTTTGATGTGTTTTACTAACTCATAAGAGCGAGGGAAGGGACTAATATAAAGCAATTTTTTTGGACAACCCTTCGGATTATAAATATTTATATTCACTAATATGAATATAATGTTTTCTCGTATGGAAAAAAATAATTATCATTCTAACAAAAGTGATGTTAAATCATGCTTATTTTGGTTCAATTTCGATAATCCTTTAACCCTAGGAATTAAGATTTACTATTTAGGATTGTATCGAAATAGACTAGTTTTTCACCTTCTAATATGTAGCACTTTTTATTGTTGAATTTGTTAGTAGTTTTTTTTGTTAAGCTAATATTTTATAAACTTTTAAGAGGAAAAACCATTAAAACTAGTTAATTTTAGTGATATATCAATAGAGGTATTGGAATAAGCATTTATTTGAGAATATTGTATGTTTCAATTATTTTATATATAAGTTTTAATTATTGCATACACAAGGACTAAAAACATTAGCAAAATAATAAAAATTAGTCACTTATGTGAAATACAACTAAGGTGGAGGGGTTGGGACTCTAGTTCTAGTTGTGCTCGACAAATACTTACTAATATGTTCACAATGCCAAGTTGCTCTCTTCCATTGCTTCAACTTATTCTATCAATAATTTTCATGAGCATTTTCATGTGGCAATATAAATCCATGGTTTTCCAATATTTTCCCATGCCCTCATGCTCATTGTATCAAAGCATTTAGTTCCCCATTCAACATTGATGTCCCAATGGTAATTTACCCCACATTCCCCACTAATGTTATTCTCCATTTGTTCCCAAAAGACATTGGCGAAAGAGACATTGGCTAATTCCTTGGCTTGAGTTTGCACCTTCATTAAGGAGTTGCGATGATACACAACACTAAAGGACATGCCATGATATGAACCAGGTGAACTAAAATTACGAGCTAAAACTCTACAACTAGATAAAGATAATCTTTGTGTGGCATGGGCAATTGAACTGCCACAAAGATTAGTTAAGTGAAAGTAGATAAAAGATACATAGAATTGAAGCAAATAGTGAATAGAGAACAAAATACAATCTTTTAAAAAATAATTATTAATTTTTATTTATTCTAAAATTTGTATTTTGTTGAGTAATATAAATCAGACTTAAAGACAAATTTACCTACCCTTTATTCACATTTCCTTAAAATTTCTTATATCACTTAGAAACAATTTAAAAACATAAATTTAAGAAGTTTTTTACCCAGTTTATAATTTGAATATGTTTAATAATATATAACCATAATTCTATTAATGCATCAATTTATTTATATGCAAGAAACATAAAGATAAGTACTGGCTAGAAAGTTAATAATAATTTTAAATTTTAACTAGATTAATTGGCTCCAAAAATTTACAGGAAAAAATCCTGATGTGATGGATCCACGAGAGGAATTTCCAATTAACTCTCCTCACATGAACATAAGTTCACAAATTTTATAAATGGTTATATCATTTGAAATTCATTAAAACGTGTAACTTAAAAGTTTAAAATTTATTTTTTTAAATATATATATGAATTAATTGCATTAAATAGCGGGGGGTCAGAGTGATCGTTGTTGATTTGCAAATGGAAATTTCCCATTTCATCCATAAGGAGCATCCCAAATGTGACTTTTCTGGTTGCAGAAAGATTGACTTTTCAAAATTGTAACGTAGCGAAAGACTAGCATTCAAACTGAATATTCGTCAAGGAGAACCAACCACACAATTCATTAGTTATTTATTTTTTTGTTGATATGACATTCGGCTTTGACAAAGTCCATATACCCGATTACATTGGAGTCCTGAGCCTATATATCGATCGATTCATCCTAAAAGGGGTAACCAGATGCGGTATTGAATCTCCGATTATATTGGACCCCAAGTCTATATATGCATCCAACCTAATAAAAGGAATAACCACATATGGGAGTGAAACTCAAGATGGAAGGCCATGTGCTCGCAGTTTTGATGATTTTCTGCACCTTATTCTGTAATACTGGGAACTTGTGTCGCGCAGCCCACAACGACAGTGAAGTGAATATAGGCGTTCTCTTGAACTACAACTCTTGGGTCGGAAAAGTAGCCAAAACAGCCCTTGAAATAGCACGGGACGACATTAATAACGACACCCAGCTACTCAACGGCCGTCGCCTGGTTCTACTGTTTCGTGACACGCGTGGAGATGCTATTCAGGGTGCTTCGGCTGGTAATTTAAATCTCATGGCCTCAATGGATAAGTTGTATTTGTGAGATTTGTTTGGTCTTTCATATTCATTTATATTCATTCTTTCATTATGAATGATTGATTCTTTTCCCGGTGGGATATATTTAGTACAAGTACGCCAGGTCAAGAGCAAACTAAGAATCAAAATTAACAAAAGTAATAAATATACACTATCATTTGCTTAGCTATTTTTTTAATTTATTCTATGATCTAATCTATTCTATTTTATTTTTCTCAGAAAAAAAGTGTGGTACACACGGTCCAAGTAAATTCAGAGAACCAAAATATGCAATGTTATTTGTTTAGTTATTTTTTTAATTGAGCTTAAAGGTGTAGAGATGTTATAAAGTTATCTCATGTTATGTAAATAAATATATAATATCATTTGCTTGGTTATTTTTTTAATTGTGTCTAAAAATGCTTTCCACCAAAAAGAGATATAATATTATGTAATATAAGTATTTTGATTGAGTCAAATTATATAAAAAAAAATATAATTAATAAAACAAATAAATATAAAAATAATATTAATAATTATAATCATAACGATTAATAAATTAATTTCACTAAATCAAATTATATAAAATAATATTTAAATTTTTTAAATCGAAAAGATATTTGTTTTTTTATTTGCTGATGGATCAAGAATTAAATAAATCTGGTTAGATCGGCAATTAAATAAGTCTAAGATAGTTTATTCTATGATCTAATTTCTGGGCAATTTGATATTAATTATTATTTTTGTTTTGGCTTTTTATGTGTTGGGTTAAAATCAGCATTTGATTTGTTTGAAAACGAAGTGGTTGCAATAATTGGGCCACAGGCTTCGGAGGTTGCGGAATTCATATTACATCTGTGTGACGCAGCTAAAGTCCCAATTGTTTCTTTCTCTGTTACTAGCCCCTTGCTCTCCAACAACAGATTTCCGTATTTTGTTCGCATGGCACATAGTGATGCCTTGCAAATGCAACCCATTGCAGCCCTGGTTCAGGCCTATGGGTGGAGAAGAGTTACAGCTATTTATTCCGATGATGAAATCGGTATGGGTGCAGTCGCCTCATTGAGTGATTCGCTTAGGGATGTTGGGTCCGAATTAGAATATCGAACAGCGATACCGTTAAGTGCGGATCACATAGTTATAGAAGAGGAGCTATATAAATTAATGACAAAGGAATCGAGAGTTTTCGTTTCCTATATGCAGTCTGTCGATCTTTCTTCAAAATTATTTATGAAAGCCCATGAAATAGGAATGATGGATAGTGGTTATGTCTGGATAACCACGGATGAATTTACCAGTCTTTGGGATGTTCTGTTAAATCCTTCTTCCATTGAATACATGCATGGTCTCCTAGGTGTCAAAACGTATATCCAGAAATCCCACAAGCTTGAAGATTTCCGTCGAAGGTGGAAACGCCAATTTAGACTCGAATACCCTCATGAAGAAAAGGATGAACTAAATGTCTACGGCTCATTTGCATACGATGCCGTCTGGATGATAGCTCGGGCAATTGAGAATCTAGGAAACACAAGTTTTAATTTCATGAAGCCCATAAGTTCATCCCCAAGTTTTACACAACTGAAGGTCTTGCAGGAAGGACCACAGTTATTGACAGAGCTCCTCAAGACAGACTTTAGTGGTGTGAGCGGAGATGTTCAGCTCAAAGATAGAGAAATTGTGGGTTCTACTTATGAGATAGCGAATGTGGTGGGTAATGGATACCGTGTAGTTGGGTATTGGAATGATGAAACCCAGCTCTCCAAACAACTTCCCTCTGCTGCATCATCGCCCTCCAGCCCGAATAATACCATCGGCGACCTTAAAACTGTCATTTGGCCCGGTGGATCTACAGAAGTGCCTAGTGGTTGGGAACAACCAACCAGTGGTAAGAGGTTGAAAATTGGAGTTCCCGTAAAACATGGATTCACTGAATTTGTAACAGTAACATTTGACAGTAGCCGTAACCGAAGCAACGTCACTGGTTTCTGTATAGATGTATTTGATGCGGTTGTGAATAGACTAGATTATGCACTGCCTTATGATCTCATTCCATACGGGGACGAGAACCATACACACTCCTATGATGACCTTGTCAATCAAGTTCATCTCAAGGTACCTTCTCTAGCCCGTTGAATTATTAGATTTCTAATTCTTATGATTACCAAAAGTTCGGCTCCTGTAGATATTGATTTCAAGATTGGTTGACAGAAATTTGATGCAGCTGTGGGCGATATCGCAATTTTGTCTAACCGAAGTAATTATGTCGATTTCACGCAACCATTCACGGAATCAGGTCTTGTAATGGTAGTTCCTGTCAAGGTGGACGAAGCATATAACGCTTGGGCGTTCATGCTGCCTTTTACAACAGGCATGTGGTGCACAATAGGGGCATTTTTCATATTCACAGGATGCGTAATATGGCTATTCGAGCATAGGGTAAATCCTGAGTTCAGAGGAAAACCCAGCGACCAAGTGGTGACTCTACTCTGGTATTCTCCCACCATAATTTACTCTTAATACTTATATGCATGATCTGCGCACTGCTATATTTATGTTCGTGGCGTTTAAAGTCTTCAATAAGCTGACTTTTCTTCTTTTCCATTCGGCAGGTTTTCTTTCTCGACGCTAGTTTTCTCTCACAGTATGAGATTCTCCTTCCTTTTTGAGTTGCTTTGTTTTGTTCTTTGGTTTGGAAAATAAAGAAGAAGAATTTCACCATTTACATGGCTATATATGATGTTTTCTCTTTATACGATACCGTACTGCAGGGGAGAAGTTAGTGAGCAGTTTGTCTCGATCGGTGCTTGTAATCTGGCTATTCGTAGTTCTGATTCTAACATCAAGCTATACGGCCAGTTTGACGTCTATTCTCACAGTGCAAAAGTTAAATCCTACTGTTAAAGATGTCGAATCTCTCCGCGCTAGTGAAGCACGAGTAGGGTATCAGGAAGATACTTTTGTAGGTGAATACCTTCGAGAGCAGTTGCAAATAGCCAACAAAAGTCTTGGAACATATTCATCAGCAGAGGAAGCTAGAGAGGCTCTTTCAAACCTCACATTTGCTGCCATTTTCGACCAGATTCCCTATATCCGCATTCTTCTTGCTTCACAATGCGGATATACAATGGTTGGACCTATCTACAGGACTGGGGGTTTCGGCTTTGTAAGTTGCTTCAGATATTCAATAATTTGTCTTAATTCCAATGCGTAAATGACTTCTGCTATATAGGGCTAGTCTCTCACGTTCAACACTTTTGCACAGGTATTTCCCAAGGGCTCTCCCCTTGTCTCTGATATTTCCAGAGCTGTTCTGTCTCTTTCAGAGGACAAAGAAATGCAACGGATTCAAACCGAGTGGTTAAATAACACTGCCTGCACAGATTCACTAAATTCCAATAGTTTTGGCATGAACAGTTTCTGGGGTCTCTACTTGATCACTGGATCGGTGTCATTGGTAGCTCTCACTATATTTTTCTCCTTGCTTCTCTGGAATTATATAAGGGAGCCTAATGTGAAAAATAACAATAGTAGGGTGGGTTATCCATCAACATGGGAGACAGTGAAGAGGGCAGTGAAATCTTTCATGGTGTATGTTGACCAGAAAGAGAGTCCAGCTTCATCTCCCGAGACAAGAGTGTCCGAAATTAGCCAGAGAAACAGTCGATCCTCTTCGGCTAATTTCACAAGCAGCCCTTCGAATATGGGAACGACTCGTTTCAGAGCCAGCAGGCTTTGCAGGAGAAGCTTCTCCGTCTTGGATCATGAACATGTGGTCGATGTACATGAAAACACAACTGCACGCGCTTCATCTGTTTCAGCACCTGATCATCCTACAGAAGAGGTTCCATCAAACACCCTGCGATGAACGGAGTCATTTCCCCATACATGCAAGACTTTTCATTTGGGTTTTGTATTATGAGATTTGTCTTAATTTTCTATGGGGGAATTTATCTTTTGAAATGCTCACAATTTAGTAAACGGTTTCGCAAACACAAGCAGCAACCGTGTCACTATTGGCATGTTCCTGCATAAACCATTGCCTTGAAACAGTCAAAGATCTTTTTAGTCAATGATATGTAAAGATAATAATTATTTTAGAACATTTATGATAAATTTCATCTGAGATGTTCAGTCCCTTCCTGTAGCATTGGACGCAAACACAAGCAGCAACCGTGTTACTATTGGCATGTTCCTGCATAAACCATTGCCTTGAAACAGTCAAAGATCTTTTTAGTCAATGATATGTAAAGATAATCATTATTTTAGAAAATTTATGATAAATTTCATCTGAGATGTTCAGTCCTTTCCTGTAGCATTGAACGCACCATTGAATTGAGTTACCTAAGACGTTTCTCTTGAAAATAATACATAATTGAGTTAATTTTGATTTATGTATAGTTACTTATGAGTAGGAATTCAAAATTAGATTCAGCTAATTAGTTTAAATTAGAATGAAATGACAATTGCCATGGTAGTAGAATGTGACACAATTTCTATAGGTGTAAAAATCTTGAGAGATATATATTGATTTGCCTGATTGTTTTATGGAGATGACCAGTAAGAATAAGAAAGAAACTGTTTGTTTTTTTTGTTTTCTTTATTCGTTTTTATTTATATATGTTTTTCAGTTCAATGTGTGTAAGGTGTGTTGCTGAATTAGGTCTATTTTTTTTTAATTTTTTTAATTTTGGTATAAAAGTCAAATTTTATAAAAACAGTGAATTGCCTGTGAAACTTGTTTTAAAGGAATACTGCACTTTAAACAAATGGCCAATAACAATATTGTTATTAATAATACAATGATTATTAATAATACAATGGTTTAAAGTACTGAATTATGGTTTTAGGAGCATTAAAATTAAGATATTGTTTTCTATATGATTTGTGGTATTGGGTGGAAAATGGTTATGGAGAGCCTATGGATGATTAAGCTCTTGCAGGTTGGGCTCAAGTCTAAAGAGAATAATTAAGAAATATTAAAAAAATAAAAAATAAAAAATTCAAAAATTCTGATTTTCATCCAACAAGCAATGTATGATTTAATTTTTCCAACACACATTACAACAAAAAAAAATTAAAGGAAGCATGGGATGTGCTATAAGAAGCATGTCAAGGAACAAATAAAGTAAAAGCTTTTAAACTGCAATCTCTCAGAAAAGAATTTGAAACTCTTTGCAACTAAAATTTTCAGTTTATACAAGAATTTTTCACTAGAGTTATGGGAATAGTGAATCAAATAAGATCTTATGGAGAATATTTATGATATAAAAAAAATTGTTGAATTTTTTTAAGAAGTCTTATTGCAAAATTTGATGGTGCTCTTGTTGCTATCAAAGAATCTAAAGATTTCACTTGGTTTTTTGTGAATGAGCTTATGGGATCTCTTCAATCTCATGAGAAAATGATGGATTGATCTACTAAAAAATCTTTTGAGCAATCTATTAAGGCTCAAGTCATGAAGCGAAGAATATTTCCCATGAGGATTTTATATGCACTCGAAGAGGACAAGCATATAGAGAAGGCAAAGGTCGATGAAGAAGTCTCCGTACAAGTAACAAAGAAAGAGGTAATGACAACTATGATGGAGGTAAAGGAACAACTGTAGTAAAGACAATCGAAGGGCAATACAACAAAATGATGATGTTTTATATCTGTTGATTTTTCTTAGGGAAACATTGTTCTTTGCTATGATAGTTGCATTTCATCATAAATACATTAAGTTCACCCCATATCATCATTACATTATTTAAATCTATGCCATTATACATCAGCAATTACATAGAAAGAAACAACATCACCATCATCATCAATGCAGCAGAATATAAAAGGAATAGTAGGAGAAAGCATGCACAGAGAGAGAGACACCAAGATTAGCCCGAGACGAGGGAAAAACCATCTATGGGGAAAACCGTTGCAAATCTTCTTCTTCTTAGATCGTCATCAAATGATGAAGAAAAATAGAGTAAAATGATCGATCACTTTATCTATGTAGCAAAACAATAATGATATCTATGAAATTGTATCTAATCATGCTAGGAATTAGAACCCTCATATTGATGGCTGTAATGTGTTGCCACAAACTAATGTCAACTATTGCATAGTGTTGTCATTTTGTCGAACACTGTCGAGTTCTGTTGTTACTTACAATGAGCCCAATACATATGTTTTCAACGGAAATTGTTGATCACTAGTTGCCATTGATGCCAACCCAAGCAACCCCAGGGCATACCCCGATCTTCCATGGGTATTTTGACTTTAAAACCTACTCTATTCTAAGTCAAGGATCTTCTATATGGATTCTACATGTCGAGATGTTTTTGTTGATATATAGCATGCCAAGTAATTCTTCACAGTTTGGCAGATATTCATGTTTGAAGTTAGTAACCCCAATTAGTGGGCTAAAACCCTATGGGGTTGTGGCATGGCATTGATAATTGGTTGTGATCATTGAACAGTCAATAATTAATAAATAAATAAATTCTCCTAAAATCCCTCCAATGTTCACTTTTTGAGGACCTTATCCACTGAAGACATTCGTATAATTAATGGCCTTCATATCCTCGTCTAGTAGGGATTTTGTGGCTTCAAACAGGTCATCGTGGGATTTTCGCTATAACATTTTTCTATGAAGCTTCAGAAGTTGGAATTACAACCCATTTGAGATGAAATTATGATGAACTGCGTGACCAAATTTTAGATATTGGTTCACTATATTTTCGTAGATATGATTTGAGGAAGTTAGGGTTTTTGCAAGCTCCCGAATTCCATGTCAAACAATTGACGTTGGGAAAATCGTCATAGATTTCTCTCTGAGCACTGGATTCAAATTTCATAAATAGTCACAAAAATACGATGGACTGTTGTTTGTTGAGTAGTGTTTTACGGGTTGAAGGTTGCAAAAGTGACATGTGGCACTTTGTACAAGTTTTCTCTATTGAAGCAATCTAAAATTAGGCCATCGTGGGAGATTGGACATAACTCTTTCTTGAAGAATCCAATTTTTATTAGACCTGTTGGGTCGAAAATAGGACTCAGAGGGCTACCACAAGTTGAAAATTCAGACCCTGGAGATCCTAAATTACATAGATACACGAAATTCAATATCATGCTCCTATAAGGCAAGAAAAAGAATTCATTCAAGGATCATTGCAGTAAGGACCACACATCAACAGTCAAGTATAAATCTCCTACAACAAGGTATGTATGATTAGTGTTCACATTTGAAATATGAGTATTATGTCTTTGTAGTGGGACATCCTTTGAAGACATCACAACCGTCCGTATATTGTGAGGAAGGGTCAAGGTCACGAGTCACCGTTGTAAAGTTGTAAAAGAGTAACTTGTAATGTTTCATCATTGGAAGAGTCATTATTCTAAAAGATTCAATCTACCTAGAATTGAAGAGGTAGTGTTGGGAGGTATAGGAGTCACTATTGGGATACTGTCATGGTTGGGTTACAGGTCATAGAGTGATTGGGTATTTGGTCAAGTACATGAAAATCGTTGTACATCTTATTGTATCATGGATTATTGTCCCTGGTTTGGGAATCCACAGTCTTGTCTTATTGCAGTGATTATAGGGTGGCAGGAAGGTGCTATGAAGGTGTATAAAGTCGTCGATAGGTTGGGACCTATGAACACTTCAGCATGGTAGGGTGATACTAGGGTGAGTGGTTGCTCACTAGCGTGTTGGGACCTCCATTCAATTGATTGCTAAAGAAGCCATGGCATTGTGGTGTCCTTCTAGTGGGAGCTTGAGAAGAATGTTTTTCTAAAATTATAGAGAGCTGTTGCTTTCATTTCAGCTCGGGTTGGAGATTAAAGAATTAATTAGAAAAGTGTTTCGTGGTTTTTCACCCATAGGGGGTTTTCCACCAAAATTCTTGTGCCTACTATGTTCTTTTATTTACTGTTATCACTCCATAAACATTAATAATAATTGAATATTAACTAATGCTTTGAAAATATTTAAAAGTGTTAATCACTAAGGAATATTGATTCACCTGCTTCTTAGTATTTCCAACAATTGGTATGAGAGCTTGGTTCCTTCAGTAACAGTTTAACTATTGGAAGTCAGTTTTAAGAGCATAGAAATGGGAAAGTCAAAGAAGTAAGTTACAAGGATTTGAAAGAAAAGTACAAGTACAAAAAAATCTGAAGAAAGTGAGTATTATGTACCAACCCCAGTTTTTGATGTATATAAATGCTGGATATGGGAATCCAGGATGGAAATACATTTAAAGGCACAGGGAGTATGGGAATCAATTGCTTCTGGAGACACATCTACCGACATAGCTAAAAGATACAATTCAAAGGCCATGAATGTAATTTTGAATGTTTTGCCAAATTCAGTGAAAACAAAAGTTGGTCAATGTTCAACAGCTAAATCTCTTTGGGAAAAGCCTTATGATCTCTATTCAACAAAGGAATCAGGTCGAGATGTTATTGAAATTTCAAATCCTTCTGATTATGATTAAGAAATGGGAGAAATGAGTAAAACTAAGTTTCAAAATCAAGTGATCAAGGTCATAAAAGAAATCAAAAGTCAAAAGGAAAAGACAAGACTTTTGGAAGTAAAATTGAAGACAACAAAAGAACTCATCAAAGAAAATGAAGAATCTGAGAAGATGATTACTAGTCTTAGAACATAATCGGAAGAAATCAAGAATACAACAACATGAGACCCCAAGAGATAAGTCCGACAGAAGAAACAAGAACTCGACACAACATTTGCAGAGATTATGAGGATCACATAATAGATACAAGAAGCAAAAATTGAAAGGAAGGAATCTGATCAAAGATACATATCTGTTGTTCACCAAAAGAAAAAGGAATTAGAAACTCAACAGAGAAGTAGAGAAGACCACTCTTCTAAAGCTACAGGTTGAGGAGGAAGAAAAAAGAATGAAGATCTTGAAAAGATGGTTTCAAGAAGATCTTGCTCAAAAGAAAGAATAACTTGATGCAACCAGTGATTAGCAAAACAAACCTAAGGGATCAAAAAAACAACACTTACAAGATAACACAGATGAAGAAGAAAAAATTAAGGCAATTAGAGATGGTAAAGCTCCATTTGATGAAGGTAAAATCTCCACATCTTTGCAGAATTATTCTAAGGAAGTTGATCAAAGCGAAAATCCAAAGAAGAATGTTGCAAATCCAAAGAATAAGACCAAAGCAATCAAGAACAAAGGACCGCAACAACCTACAACACCGCCTCCAAAGAAGAATGAAAAATATTCTAGGTATGTTCGTTTATTTAATGGTTATTGTTTTTCATCCGCTAACTATCGACATATGGCTAAGGATAATAAATTTATTGACATATACAACTATCAAGGACCATCACATTCAAATGAACCATTTAGGTATGGACATTTATTTAATGGTTATTTCCTTTTATGTGATAGCTAAGGACATATGGCTAGGGATTGTAAAGCTTTTGAAAGGTTTAATAATTGTTTGTAAAGCCCTAGAAGCAAGTTTACAGGATCACGAGACAGGTTCCATGATGATTTTTTCAGAAGAGTATACGTGCCAGAAAGGCCAAACATTGAATGTTTCAAATTCCATAACTATGGACATAGCCCTCGCGGTTTCAGATATCAGAAGGAGTCACCTATGGACAACATTGAATGCTTCAAGTGTCATAACTATGGGCACATGAATCAAGATTACATGAATAAGAATGTCTGGAGAAGGGAACAGGTACAGGAAGACAAATAAGATAATAAGGTTTCAATAGTTATGCTTTCAGGATTTGTAAAAGAAAAAGTTCATGATGAGTTAGCACTCACTTGAGATAATGACTCAAGTCAAGATGGCTTGTTAGGTGACTCACTAATTTGAACACTCTAGCTTGTTGAATCCTTAATGTTTGTAGAGGAGGAGTCTATGCAACAATATATTGCACAAGTATACGATTGAAAAGGAAGTAGTTTGAACAAGATGGCAGTTTCATTAAAAGTTCAGGTGGAGTAAAATAGTTGAAGGATTACAAGTTACAAGGAATAAGGCAAGATTGGTTTACAAAGGATATGCACTCGTTGAAGGAATCAATTTTGAAGAAACATTTGCTCCTATTTCCAGAATGGAAGCTATCAAGATGTTTCTCGCTTATGCTTTCATGATAAAAATCAAGGTCTACCAAATGGATGGTAAGTTAGCTTTTTTAAATGGTGAATTGGAGGGAGACATTTACATTGAAAGGTTTTCTGCTCTAACAAAGAAGACTACATCTATAGATTAAAGAAGGCTCTATATCGTCTCAAGAAAGCTCCTAGGGCTTGGTATACTCGTCTTGATGAATATCTACATCAACAGGGATTCAAGAAAGGAAGTATTGACAAGAATATTTAAGTGAAACTGGATCGAGATAACCTAACAATTATGAAAGTATATGTGGATGATAATCTTTGGAAGCACTGATGACATATTAAGTAAAGACTTTGCCACAAAAATAAAAAGTGAGTTTGAAATGTCTATGATTGGCAAACTAACATACTTTTTAGGTTTTTAGATTTCTCATCAAGATAAAGGAATATTCATATATCGAACCAAGTACATCAAGGAAATGTTCAAGAAATTCTAGATGGAAGATTACAAGCCAGTGCTTAGCCCCATGAGTTAATCTTAGAAAATTCGTCAAAGGATGTGGATGAATGGTTGTATAGTACCATTATTGCTAGTCTCTTATATGTGGGGGCCTCCCAACATGATGTGATGTAGACAGCTGGACAAGTAGAAAGATTCCAAGAAGCATGAAAAGAATCTCATACTATTATCGTCAAAATAATTCTTCGGTATTTTAAGCGCACAACCGAATATGGTCTATGGTATCCCAAAGGAAATGATCTAGTTGTCCAATCTTATATAGATGAAGATTAGGCAAGAACTGTTGATGATCGTAATAGTACCGATGGAGCAACATTATATCTAGGTAGTTGTCTTGTTTCATGGTTAAGTAAAAAGCAGTCTTCATTCTCGTTATGAACAAGAGAAGAAGAATATGTCATGACAACAGCTTGTTGTACTCAAGTTATCTGGATGAAGCAAAATCTGCAAGATCTTCAAGTCAACTTCAATGAGTCTATTCCCATATTTTGCGATAACATAAACGCCATCAGTATCTCCAAGAATCCTGTGATGCATTCCAAAATGAAACACATTCTGATTATATATCACTTCACTAGAGAGCAGGTCATTGAAAAGCATATCACGCTTGAATATGTTGGCACAAAGGAACAAATTTCTATCATGTTTACCAAACCATTACCTCATGAAGCATTTTATTATCTTTTCCAAAAGCTTGGGATTCTCCCAAGTTTTCATTAGAATTTTCCTCTTATCTACTCGAGTAGAAAGGGGGAGTGGAGGTGTGTACGATTTCACAGGATGGTTATTTTTCATTGGGATTTTCCCTTTCCCATTGATGACAAAGTGGGAGAGAAGGAAGTAAGAAGAGATGTCATGATTGCAAGGGGAGTAACTGTGTTGCCATCAATGCTAAAGGGGGAGATTGTTGATCACGGGTTGTCATTGATGCCAACCCAAGCAGCCCCATGGGCTACCTCGATCTTGCATGGGTATTTTGACTTGACAAATTACTTTATTCTAAGTCAAGGATCTTCTATATGGATTATGCATGTTGAGATGTTTTTGTTGATATATGGCACGCTAAGTAATTCTTCACAGTTTGGGAGATATTAATGTTTTAAGTTAGTAACCCTAGTTAGTGGGCTAAAACCCTATGGGGTTGTGGCATGGAACTCATAATTGGTTGTGGTCATTGAATAGTCAATAACTAATAATAAAAAAAAACTCCTAAAATCCCTCCAATGTTCATTTGTTGAGGACCCTCTCAACTCAATACATTCATATAAATAATGACCATCATATCCTCCTCTAGTAGGGATTATGTGGCTTCAAACAGGTCATCGTGGAATTTTCACTATAACTTTGTTTCTGCGAAGCTTCAGAGGAGGAAATTAAAACCCATTTTAGCTGAAATATTGATGAGCCTTGTTGTAGAAATTCTCTACAAATCTTGCTTTGATACCACGTAGAAATCTCTACAAATCTCAATCTGATACCATATAGAAAATCTGTCTAGGTTAACTCGATAATGCAATATAAATCAAAGAATAATACTATAACCTATTTTTACTATCAATTGGCAGAAGCTTAAAGATCGAGCTAAACAATACAACCAAAAGAAGAAGAACTAATCGCACAATACACATGAAAATACTTTGGGGAAAGCCTCAGCTAAAAACCTCACACTATTGTGTTATTATATAGGTGGAAATACATAGGAATTATACAAAGCCTTAGCTCTCACAGATAGCTAGCTCTCAGTACAATCCTCACAGATTCTCACAGGGAATCATTGTTGCTCTCCAGCATTCCTCTCTTCCCTTCAAGCTCCTAATTCCATGCACCGTTGTTTGTGGATGATATTGAGCTCACCAAGTGGAAAACCTCTCTTACACACTGTCAAAAATGTGCAATCCCCAAGGAATGATTCCTTGACTGCATGCATGAGTTTTCTTTATAAGAAAACACATGCAACTGATAGTGCACTATCCTTGACTTTAATCTCAACTAGGTATTTCTCGGAATAGACATGCATGAGTTTATGATGAGGGAATCTTTAGTTAATTGAAGTAGAACTAGTTGAGTGCATGCATGCATTAAGTGACTATTATCTCTCTATTAGTTCCTCAAACAGTTTGGAACTAATTTAACTAGACTTAACTCAGTAAACTGAGTTAACTAATTACAACTCAAATATAAGTCAATCTTATCACCTTAATTTAAGGGATAAATCTTACATGACTTCAGAAAGACTTATAGCTTGAATTTCTCCAACTAATTAATTTGAAACAAATTAATTAATTATTTCCAAGTAGTTGTTAAGTCTAAATTCGACTTTAATTCACAATTTAATTCAAGGAAAAATTAAATTAGAATACTCTTGTTACCATATTTCAACACTCTCTCTCAACAAGAAAGGGATTATCTACGACCCTGATCCTACCTCTATGGAACTCTCATTTACACTTTGACAATGCCTTTATCAATATGTCAACATCTTTCTCCTCTATAGAAATATAAACTGCAGCAACATGATCCTCCTAGATCTGTGAAAAGCCATGGGCAACAAATATTTCCTGATGATTCTCCACACTATCATCAGTAGGATTCTTTACCTTGTAAATCAAACAGGAACTCACAACTGACTTGTTATCTAGTCTTGGAACCACATCCCAAACATTGTTATGAACTATGGAGTCATACTCCTCCACCATAACACCAACCCAAATCAGCTGTGGCACAACTTCGTCAAAGGAAGATGGCTCGGTCTCAACACATTCCCCAGAAAGGGCCATGTATCTAGTGTACCTCTTAGGTGACCTCCTTTATCTGCACTGAGAAAATGGTGCTCCCACATTGTCTCTCACATCCTTCAAGAATTTGTTAGCTTCTCTTCTGCGCTTCCGTCCATCTCTGGAAGACACTGCTTGAGTGGACGTCTCCACTCTTGAAACCTCGGCATGTGGCTACTATGCATCAGTTTGAAGCCCCTCCTCCTTAGGAACCAACAATTCCTCCACAGCTTGTAGTTGGAGCTCCCTCTCAAGTGAAATTCACATGGCCTTTTCCTCATCAAACTTGAGATCTCTACGAACCACTGTCCTCCAACTAGTAGGCAAGTACTCCCGATAGTTGTGAGGTGTATTAGTGTACCCCACAAGTATCTCCAACTCTGCTATCAGCTCAAGCTTCTTCTGTGCATCCTTTGTCACATGGAAAAATATCGATGAGCCAAAGATCCAGAAGTGACCCACATCTGGTCTCTTACAGGAGAAAGCTTCCTCTAGTGTCTTCATCCCAAGTATGTGATGCGGGCTTCTATTCTAAAAATAGACTGCTGTGTACCATGCCCTAGCCCACAAGTGAAGTGGTAGGCCTTGGTCATGTTGCATTGTCCGTGTTGCCCCTACAATAGTTATGTTCTTCCTCTCAGCCACCCTATTCTGTCGTTAGTTATGAGGTGCACTCAACTCTCATTTAATTCCTTCCATTGCACAAAAGTGCTTAAACTCTTAAGAGACATATTCTCCACCATTGTCACTTCTCAAGGTCTTGATCTTCTTCCCTAACTCTTTCTCGACCAAAGCTTTGAACTCACAAAACTTTGTGAAGGTTTGTCCTTCTTCTGCATGAAATAAATCCAACATTTATGAGAATAATCATCAATGAAAATCAAATAATACCTTTTCTTTGTTGTGGATGTCATCGAGAATGGTCCATACAAATCAATATGAAATTGCTTTAGGATAGCCTTTGCTCAACTGTCCCGATCACGAAAAGAAGACTTGGTGTACATTGCCAAGGTACAACCTTTCCATGTGTCAACTTCCTAAAGTTTATCTTTGGGATGTCTTGTAGATATCTACTGCATTATCTTCAAATCCCCATGATGCAAATGGCCCAATTGCTTGTGCCACAACTTGCCAATGTCTTGGCTTTGAACCAATCCTACTTTCATAATCAGTGTTGCACAATCATCTACCTCTAGTTTATAAAGATTCTTCACCTAAAACCCTATGCTCTTGGACTAACCCATGGCTATGTGTCTTAGGAATACATTTCCTTTACTGAAGACAACATTGTAGCCTTTCTCCTTCAGCATCGCAACCAATACCAAGTTCTTCTTCAGTCCACGCACATACTTCACATCTATCAAGGTGAGAGGAGGTCCATGCCCCCTCTAAAAAGTAATCATGCCCACTCTTGAAACACTATGCCTTTTGTCGTCACCCATCTCTATGTACACCTTGAGGTCTTTCTCCTCCAGGGCACTAAATAAATTTTTATCACCGGTCATGTGGGATTAGGCTCCACTATCAAGATACCAGAAACAAACCATCATCGATGACACCATGCATGTGATGAGGGTAAAGTCCATTTCGAACTGAGAGGCTAATGTCTCACCTTCAGATCCTTCTGAGGATCCCTTCTTGTACTTATTCAATGGACAATTAGTCGCATAATGTCCCATCTCATGATGATTAAAGCATCTTACTGTACACTTGTCACCCTTCTTCCCTCCATGAGAAGAATTCGATTTGAAATGGGAAGCCTTCCCCTTCCCTTTCCTTGCCTTACTAGCTAAGGCAAAATTTTCTTCATCGTCATTCTTGGATGAAGAACCATCTCTTGCGCTCATCCTGATCTCCTTCTGCATAATATCCAACCACAGTCGTTTCCAATTCGATAGTTTCTCCCTTCCATTCATAGAGTCTTGGTAGCTATTCCAGCTCTTCAAAAGGCCAAGGAGAGTGAGGATCACCATATCATCATCGACAGTAGTTATTCCCACATTTCCAAGCTCATCTCTACATGTGGTGAGCTTGTTTAGATATGTGGAAATAGTATTGCCCTTCTCCATCTTGATTCTTCGAAGCTTATCCTTGGTGCAAATTTCCTCTAGTTGCTACTATTCTGGTAGAGGTCCTTCATTGTCTTCCGCATTGAAAATGGGGTATCCTTCCCATGGAGACTCGAGACAATATGGTCTCGAACTCCCTCAAGGATGATCCATCTCGCCTTCACCACACACTTCTTCTACTCAACCAAATCTTGTGCATTATTTGAAGTTGGCTTTGGGATTTCTTGATCAATTAATTCCTTTAAGGCATTGTCTTCTAATATAGCCTCCATTCTATCTTTCCATGCTATGTAATTCGAGCTACCTTCCAAGGCATACTTGAGTCTCAAGCCATAAAATGCTATTGGCCAACCATGAAGTATGATATGATATTGATTTGCACCTGCAAACTCAAAATTCAAACTTTGAATTCTCTGCTTAGTATATTGTTCACAACTTTGATACCATGTAGAAATTATCTACAAATATCTCTCTGATACCATGTACAAAATCTATGTAGGATAACCCGATAATGCAATATAAATGAAAGAAAAATTTTATAACCTACTTCTACTATCAATATGTAGAAGCATACATATTGAGATGAACAATATAATTAGAATAAGAAGAATCAATCATACAATACGCATGAAAATAATTTGGGGAAAGCCTGAGCTAAAAACCCCACACTATTGTATTATCATACAAGTTGAAATACATAGGAATTATGGAAAGCCTTAGCTCTCATAGCTAGCCATCTCTCAATACAATCCTCACATATGTTCACAGGAAATACTGGTTGCTCTCTAACCTTCATCTCTGCCCTCCAAGATCCTATTTCCTTGCACTGTTCCTTGTGGATGATCTTCAACTCACCAAGTTGAAAACCTTTCTCACATACTGTCAGAACTGCACAATCCTCAAGGAATGATTCCTTCACTGCATGAATGAGTTTTCTTTATAAGAAAACACATGCAACTGATAGTAAGCTATCCTTGACATTAATCTCGACTGGGTCTTTCTCAAAGTAGACATGCATGAGTTTCTGATGAGGGAATCTTTAGTTAGCTAGAGTAGCACTAGTTGAGTGCATGCATGCATCAACTGACTGTTATCTCTTTATTAGTTCCTCAAATAGTTTGGAACTAATTTAACTGGACTTAACTCAGTAAACCAAGTTAACTAATTACAACTCAAACATAACTCAATCTTATCTCCTTGATTTAAGGGATAACTCTTGCATGACTTCGAAAAGACTTCTAACTTGAATTTCTCCAACTAATTAATTTGAAACAAATTAATTAATTATTTCCAAGCAGCTATTAAGACTAAATTTGATTTTAATTCACAATTTAGTTCAAGGACAAATTAAATTGGAAAATTGTTGTTTCCATATTTCAAAACTTGTGACCAAATTTAAGATCTTGGTTTGCTAAATTTTCAGAGATATGATATGAGGAAGTTATGGTTTTTGTAAGATCCCGAATTCCATGTCAAATAGGTGACGTTGGGAAAATTGTTATAACTTTCTCTCTGGGAATTGGATTAAAATTTCATAAATAGCGATAGAAAGAGGACGAATTGTAGTTTTTTTCGTAGTGTTTTCAAGGTTGAAAATCACAACAATGACACCTGGAACTTCATACAATTTCACTCTACTAAACCAGTTTACAATGAGGTCATCATGGGAGATTGGGTATAACACTTTCCTGAAGAATCCAATCTTGATCAAACCTGATGGGCTGGAAATAGGACTCAGAGCACTACCATAGGGCGCAATTTTAGAGCCTGGAGATCTGAACTTACATAGATACAACAGATTCAATAGAGCTCCTAGAAGGACAGAAAAACCATTCATGCAAGGATCACTGCAGTAAGGACCACACACCAATAGTCAAGGGTAAGTATCCTACAACAAGGTATGTATGATTAGAGTTTACATTTGAAATATGAGTATCATCTCTGACATATGATTTTGTAGGAGAACATAAGTACATACAACGTCTCAGTTATATCTCTATGTCTCTCTATGTCACAGTTAGTTTTGATACCACATTTGGAATGTCCTATTCTTGATACTACACATTTGATTCTACATATTATTGGTGCTAGCCCAAGTTTGCTAAATCTATATGATGTTGTATTTTCATGTTACTTGTCTTGTCATAATTGATAGAATGGTCTCTGTTGTTTTACTTAGAACTTGGTCCATCACAAGTCTAGGGTCTGTCATCAATTTTTATTGTATATATATTTACGTTAGTTTTCGATATAATCTTTCATAAAGTCCAGGCCTATATCAAGAGTGGGAGTCTTTGTGTACTGCTACAACAAGTCATCAACAAAATTGAAAAGCACACTTTAGGTACGCATTGTAATTTTCATTTTTATTTATTCATTATTATGCACTTACATGTGTTTTGTAGGTAGAGCTAAGTTGAAGGGTATTTTGTTTTGTTTTGGTATTCATTTCACCAGGAAAATTTTGCATGCAGGTACAATAAGATGCAAGTACAAATTCAAGCATGAATTTAAAAGTAGAAGTATCAAATGAAATGAAGCATTGTATTGGGACATACTTTGAAGACATGAAAATCATCCGTATGTTGTCAAGAAGTGTCAAGGCCAAGAGTCATCATTGTAAAGTTGCAAAAGAGTCATTTGTAAAAGTATCGTCATTGGAACAGTCATAAAAATAAAAGAGTCAATCTTCCGAGTGTCGAAGAGGCAATTTTGGGAGGAGTCACTATTGGGATGATGTCATGGTTGGGTTGCAGGTCATAAAGTGAATTAGTATTTGGTCAAGTACACAAAAATCATTGTACATCTTATTATATCATGGGTTGTTGTGCCTGGTTTTGGAATCCATACTCTTGTCTTATTTTAGTCATTATCGGGTAGCGGGGAGGTGCTAGGAAGGTGTATGAAGTCACCTACAGGTTGGGGCTTGTCAACACTTCAGGGTGGTAGGGTGGTGCTAGGGCGAGTTGTGGCTTGCTAGGGTGTTGGGGCATCCATTTCGTTTATTACTGAAGAAACTAGGGCGTTAGGGAATCCTTCCAGTGGGAGCTGGAGAAGAATGCTTTTATAGAATTCCAGAGATTTTTTTCTTTCATTTTAGTTGTGGTTGAAGATTAAAGAATTTATTAGAAAAGTGTTTGGTGGTTTTTGACCCAGAGGAGTTTTTCCAGCTAAAATTCTTGTGCATACTATGTTCTATTATTTACTGTTATCAATGCATAAACATTAACAATAATTGAATATGAACTAATGTTCTAAAAATATTTAAAAGTGTTAATTGTTAAGGAATACTGATTCACCTCCCTCTTACTATTTCTAACAAAAACTAACAAGTCATATCTAGAGATCTACATATATGTATAATAGTAAAGAGAAACCCATATCTACCTGATCACTGAATTCAACTGAAGCGAAGACATCAAACCCTAGGTTTGAACTGGGTCGCCCTCAACAACATTGTTTGTGAGTGACTGGAAGTTCTAGGTTGCTCTCACTATACAATATACGAGTGGATATGATCGCAGAGTCACCCCCATGAGGTATCTATGTGTGTGATTTTGGGACTAAACTGCAAAAGGCCCAAATTTTATCCCTAGTAGAGTTGTGAGAGAAACAAAAAAACAAAAGTCACACCCTTTCTGAGTTATGAGAGCAACCAATATGATAGGGTTGCTCACAGGGTTACCTAGTGTGAGTGGTAGGGGATGAGAACCTTCTAATATGCCTCTTAATGCATACTCACTCCCATAAGCCTCTGTCCCACCATCTAAGTGTATACAATCACTCTCATAGGATTGTATGCCAATGATCATGGACCAGAATTCCCTATTCCATGCCAATGATCGAGATCCAGAAGACCCTAACCGAGAGTGAACCTTTTGACTATGATTTCAAACCCTTCAGCAAACTCCTTTTGTCGAGCCTATGCGAACCAAGAAAGAGAGAAGAGAATATGTGTCCAAATGATCTTGAGGTCTGTCCTATTTATAGGATTTCTTGAGGGGTCACTTGGGGTTAAGATTGATTCAAGCAGTGACTCATGTGGTTATGGTGGACCTATTCCATAATACATGTGTGAATAAAATAATTCATAACTCAACTTCCACAAAAACAAATTGGGTGATATTTAGGTCGATTTTGGTCCTCTAAAGAAGAGGAATCTAATGTAATAATTATCTCAACAATATGAGTTTTCGAAGGTGGAATTTTACCGCAGTTGTAAAAATTAATGCTCCCTCTCAACTGCGGAGAATTCCACCTTCCAGTATATGTTTGTCGATCAATATTCCATCCTGGAATAAAGTATCATCATGGATCATCTTTGTCATGTATTCATGATGTCATGTCCATATCAATTGTCTCATTATCACAAATCATCATTGTACATCTCGATCGATCCCTTGTGTATTCCTGCTTATATCTTGATTGTTCATGCTCGTATGTTGAACATTCTTGGATCTAGAAGATGAAAAAATTATTACGAAGGGGGGCTCAAGATACCACCCTCTATCCATCAGGCTACTATCAGGAATGTCTATTGACAATCTGCTATCTGGAATGTTTTCATCGAAGAGAATATCATTAGGGAGAAAATCTCAACCTTGAATCACATCAGGGAGAAATAAATTCTACTCATAGGATAACTCAACATAGAGTGGAGTAAAGCCTCGACTTTGGATCACATACGGGTGTACACCGTCGACTTGGAATTTCAATAGGGACATTTACCCTCAACCCATAATCATATCAGGTAATATCAACCTATCCTATTGCCTACTGATCTTCCCATCGATGACCTAGAATAGTCATGTGGTAGAACACCTACATCATAATCTCCTTGGTTTATACACCCTCAAGCACACCCTCTCATTAGACAAACGAGGAGAAGTATTCCCAACAAGCTCGCTTATGGGTATGATTCGAAATAGGGTATACTATGGAAAGACCAAGATAGGGTGAGCTACATCTCCAACCCTATGGGTAATAGATAGGGGTAACTCCCTATATAGCTAAGGTAGCACCCTATTGTCCAGAGTTCCATCAACCCCAGGATTCCTCCATCTGTATTCCTCACCTTGGGATCTCAAAAATGGTAGGAAGAATTGGTTCAATGTCCTTGATTAGCAGTTCCCATCATTTGGAGGGGATGCTCTCTGAGAAACAAGATGCCTTTGATAAAATATCTATGATCTCCTTGTCTCAATAGTAGTTTTTTCCTGTTCATGCAGAACATCAAATCAAATGTCATGTGAGATCAGATATAATCACATGAATGACAAGAGGATACCATAATCGTCCTCCCTCTCAAGGTAGTGCCAACCACAAAGCTAAGCTTGTTTCAAACAATTCCACTATCTCAATGTATGAGAGAATCTCGGTCTCAACTATAAACATGGGAGTTACTGCCAATCAGATCATCACAATGTATACATGGCTTATCTAAATCATGTTGAGATATATCTCTAAGGAACTTTTGTATCTTGCTCATAGCTAGTAATGCTACCAACATAATGATTAACCTCAGTCATGTTATGGACCTGTCATCCAAGATATCATGGTAGATCTCATACTAAAGTAGCATCCCAATGTGCTTATCAACAATAATCTCAAATATCAACAATATATCTATGCATATACATATCATAGGAGAGATATCACATTCTCAAAATAGAACACCTCATGCAGATATTTCAAAGCATATTCGGTGGCAACTCTATGTGACAGAAGTAACTCACTCATGAATTCTATGCACATCATATATATACAAATCGATGTTCAAAACAGAAGATAAATGCTTCAACTGTCTGATTCCATCTCAAGTTCAACAACATTTTGAAATTTAAGTCAGAGTATCCAAGGATTTTCATTTTCATTATCCAAAAACATTTTCCAATAATTTTGCAACATGGAATTCCTTTCCAAAATTCGAGAAATGGATTCATCATGCCATGATACATAATTTTGGGGCTCATAAGCATTCTACCTCTGATTTAGATCATCAAAGGATCATCACTTGTCGTAAGCAGATCATCAAGATATAAAACAAAAGTCATAATCAATATCAAAGTCATACCTTGGATCTCATCATCTTGACTTCATGAGATAACTATAAAATCTAGACATATCTAGATTGCAATTCTCCAAACAAAATTCCTTGCTAAGACAACATAATCATAACTCAATGTTGTACCATCAACAACAAAGTCAACTCATCAGATTTTAGAATCCATATCATGACCATTATCAAAGTGATCATTATCATAGTATTAATACTTTCGACCAGGGGACATGTAGAGCTCATACCAAATCATGACTTCATCATGCCAACAAGTCATGCATTTATCAATCTAAACTTTATCAAGTCATTCTGATAAGCATAATATACGTCATCCTGTCACTAGATGCAAATGCATACATCAAGGATGAGTCATGCAGGTTCCATTTTTCATGCCAAATCAAAACTATCATTATTCCAACCATCCTGGTAAGAATGAGGAGGCCAATATCCAAATACCCACATAAGTCATCATTCCCTCATAGTATCAATATTAGCGAAAATCAACAATCATCAGATCAGATCGCTAGGCATCAGGTCAATTCCAAATTTCTATCATAGAGAGATATATATTCAAAGCACATCTCAATCATCAATTCAAAGTTATTGTCACACATCATGAAAAAACACTTTTCATATATACGAGTAATGCCAAATCATGACAACTTCTTCTGGCACAAGCATAGTGACATATCTATATGTATGCCTTGGTCACCGGCAAACACAAGTTCAGTCTCCATGTTCATGTTATGGAAAACATTAAGCCTTTTCTTGTTAGCATATCTTGTTCTTATCTGCAATACATTTGTGGTCCTGATATCTTCAAGGTGACCATATGATTTCATGCACAATATTTCATTATATGATCAACAATTTAACCCAACAACTTCAGAAGTTAGTTAATAATAGCAGACTATATCAGTGACATTATGATTTGAAATTCATACAACTTTAGAAGGCTTTAGATGATGGTCAACAATAGTCAAACCTATGGTCTCTCTCTTCAGGTTAGCATGGGAGTGATTTTTAGATGATGGTCAACAATAGTCAAACCTATGGTTTCTCTCTTCAGGTCTACGCCTTAGCATGCATGTGACTATGGATGAAGTATTCTAGATCTTATATTGTGATTCAAGAAAAATCCCTATGGGCTTCAGATCTGAAACTTTGTTGCAAATCAATACTGTCATATGCACATAAATCAGACTTCAACGACACATAATGAAATTAGTAATAAGGTTGAGAATCTTAAGAAGAGATTCCCCCTCTAACTATGGATTGACATCATTCATCTTCAGCCATGTCATCATCCTGTCTCTACTAGAGTCATGGAGGAGTAGATATGTTATATCATAAACATATATCTATCATGGCTATCAACATCATGACATCAATCTCAAAGAAACATATAGATGCAACATCATATCTCAAAGATTATGAACACACTATCATTTTCTGTCAAGTCACTCCATGCCATCAAGACAAGGAAGTAAGAGATCTAGAATATCAGTCATATACTTATATCTCTCACATCAAGGTTACCATGCACCTCATGACAAATGAGCTTTGATTAGGTCATTCAATAAAGCTTTATCAAAACAAAAAGAGTGTCAATTGCTCTTTCAATATGATTTTATCATGTTTATCACAAACATTACTAACAAACTCATGTATAGAAGTCAATGAAATATCCTTGTATATGAAATTCATTAGTATCGAGAGTATATTTTCTAGAGCCAAGGTGCTAGCGTTTTTTATAGGATCAAGATATCCAACATATAGATCATAGATGTTAGCCAAACATCAAGTGTATTAATGTATCAATAACCTCATAGAATTCAATAAGATAAAAAATGTTCAACACCAGGTGCATCTTTTCATCATGGGAAACATAAATCCAATTCATTTTCATATGCATGCATAAGCCATTAAAGAAAAAGGAATTCTCATCATACCTTAGGGCTTACCAAGCCAATAGTAGAAACTCAACATACCATCTTTTCGTCTTTTCATCAAGTACCTCTTTATTTGTTTCCATATCTCCATCTCCAAATGATCCTCAAGAAGGATCTACACATCTCATCTCATCAAGGAGGTTAGAAACATCCATATAATCAAATACATACGCTAGAAGTAATAAGAATAATCATTAGATCCATAAGTCTAACAAGTGAGAAGCATCATAAGTCAAGAAATAATTATCTTCATTGAGAGGTGACCCTCTCCTTCCTGAACCAATATTGAGGAGCCATCAATGTCCATGGTCCATATACCAATGTTGTCTTCAAGTATCCAACCAGATCTGTTACGGATTATCCCATCTAGGACTTCATCGAATCTTCATCAAGTTCTTATAGAGTATGCTAGAGTTTCATACTTTGCCAAGATTTTCTCTCCAACCCTAACATCATGTAATCCATCAAATCCTAATCATACACATGCCTAGGCTTATCGTCAAACCCTATAATTAGTTTATCTCTCCACAATCCTCTTCCTACTTCCATGAAAGGTGTCATCATTGGGGCAATATCCATGGATTTTATTTAGCCCAACTCTGATATCATGTTAATTTTTCTTAGGAAGACATTATTCTTTGCTATGATGGTTTCATTTCATCATAAATACATTAATTTCGCTCCGTATAATCATTACATTATTTAGATCTACACCATTATACATCATCATATGAAATTACATATAAAGAAACAAGATCACCATCATCATCAATGCAACAAAATATAAAATGAACAATAGAAGAAAACATGCACACATATAGATACACTAGGTTTGGTGTGAGACCGGCGAAAAACCCTCTACAGGGAAAACCCTTGCAAATATTCTTGTTCTTAGATCATCATAAAATGATGCATCAAAAGGGAGTACAATAATCTATCACTTTATCTATGCAACAAAAAAATAATGATATCTATGAAACAAATCTAACCATGCTAGGAATCAAAAGCCTTATACTGATGGCTATAATGTGCTATCATAAACCGGTGTTAACTATTATATACTCTTGTCACTATGTCGAACACTGTTGAGTTTTTTGGTCACCGATAGTGAGCCGAATACATATATTTGTAGTGAAAACTAACAAATCAAATCTGTTGATCTACATTTCTGTATAACAGTAGAGATAAACCCAGATCTAACTAATCATTGAAGTCAACTGAAGCCAAGATGTAAAACCCTAGATCTAAACTCGGTGGCCCTCATCAACACTATTTATGACTGATCGAAACTTCTTGTCCGCTGTCACAAATATAGTGTTATCACAAAATCAGTACTGATGGCTGCTAATCAGTAAGACCCTATGTAACTATTTCAGACCAGACTTTTAGCTAAGTATTAGCCTCCCTAACCTGAGAGGGCTCTCTCAAAATAAACTACTGATTTATCTTTAAACACAAAGAGGGCTAACTCTTGAAATGGAAATTTAGTAAACATGATGGTTGGACAGACAACATAACATTTCTTCCATTGGGCTCATGGAGTCAAACATCTTTTCAATAAACTATCAACTACTCATTCATGGATGTCAAGGCATGTAATGTTTAAACACTCAAAACATTTCTCAAACAACCATCAACTCGTAAGTACACACAAGAAGTCTGAGCACTAGGTGAATTCAGAGTGATTGTGTACCTAAAGAGCTGTAAAACATGAAGGACAAGAACCTCAACTAATAAGTATACACAGGAAGTCTGAGCACTAGGTGAATTCAGAGTGATTGTATACTTATAAAGCTGTAAAACATAAAATATCAAACAGAACCACAAACATCTTGAGCATTTTAACAAAGTATGAATCTTGAGAAGAATAAGCAGTGTTTCTATTACTGTAAAAAGTCTTGTACGTAGGCCAATAAAAACTCTGTTTTTTTGCATAAATATCCAACCTTGATTACATAGAAGATTCAACTATATATAGCAACACAACTCTAACTACTTGGAGCTTCCTCCTCCAGCATGAGGGGAGCTCGATGACTGATATTGACTATCCTTATCTATCTTAACAGACTCATTAAATTTACTAAGCATTGAACTGTAATTACAAAAGAGTTCTAATCAAACTTAAACTCTAATTTTATTCTCCTCGTATCATGATTCCCTTCTAGATCTTCGACAGCTGTCTCCTTTAGTTCTGGCCGTGAAAGCTAAGATAAGGATGCATGAAACCAGATTTGCCTTGGATGCTGGATATGCTGGAGGTTCATTGCTCATAATAATAAAACCCCTGTTTTCTCGGTCCTTGCTTCCCATCATCCTTCGAGATATAAGCAATGTGTTCCCAGCTCTTTAATGCTTCAAAATTGATGAGTGTCACCATCTTTCCAGATATGCTGGAAGCCCTGTTGATTGAACAAGTGTACAAGCCCACATCTTCGTATGCATCTTCAGCCAAACCCTAACTACCAGTAATAAAGTACCTTTAATAAAGCTATGGCTTAAGACAAAACATTTTACCTTTACGAAGGATGTACACATGTCATTATTTGAATGGCCCTGATATTCTTATGTGGTCTCCTTGATGTTCATTAGGCCACTTCTTCAAACTCTACTGACCTCATATTAAAACTGTTTATTTTTTCAAAAAACAGCACCTACAGCAGTTTCGTAGCACGCTACGAAACTGCTGTTCTTCTCAAAAACCAGTCTTTAATGAATGTATCAATATTCTTAGTGACTGTAACAGCTCTGCTTCTGGCTTCAAAATTCCTAATTTACCTTGATTTTATATGTCGTGTTTGCATGCCTCAAAAAACAATGAACTTAAGTAGAATAAAGCAAAACTTTGGAGCAGCACCTGACTTTTAAAATATGAAATTTTATTTGGCAGCTAGTTTATTTAGCTGCGCCTTTAGTTTTGCAACTTCCTTTTCCATGGCTGCTATTTCTGCTACGGCCTTCTCCATCTCAGCCATTTCTTTTTCGGTTGCCTCCCATTATTCTTTTGAAGATGTAGTCTTTGTTTCTTTGGAAATGGGAACCTTTTTATTCAGATCTTTCTTCTTGATTTCTTTTGCTTTTTCTGTTCTGGGCAGCTGCTTCTCCATTTCTTTTGCTTGTCTTCTTGTATAGGGTTTCTTCTTCATTTTCTCTGCCTCCTCTGTTTTAGGCAGTTGTTCAATTACTTCTGTTGCAGGCACCTTCATAACTACCTCTTCCCTGTGCAATTGCTTAGCTTCTTTAATTTGCTTCCTGGTGACTGGCCTCTGTGGTTTGAACATAAATTCTTTACCAGGTTCCTCAAATCTTAACCTCTTTGAGGCCTTTGATTTTTTGGTGCTTTCTGGTGATGATTGAGTTAGGTCAATATGCATTGACTCATCCTGCACTGATTTAGCTTGCTCAAAATCAATTGCCTCAAGAAAATCATTTAAACTAGCTTTTAATACTGGGCTTTCTTCCACAGCTATTGATTTTCCCATTTCTTTACTTAACTGACTTCTGGTTTTGACTCTTGATACCTGTTCAACTCCACTTGACCCTAGTGCATTTCTCTTGTGCTTGATTTTCTCCTTTGATGATGATTGCGGTGTCTCTTTGATAATTAATGGCTTTATTGATTCCTTCAATTGGGTTTTGGTTTTCTTTTTTACTTTTATTTCCTTTCTTAGTTCAGCAAGAGTAGGTTCCTCAGTTGACCTTTCTCTTTCTCTAATAGGCAGTGGGGTGAGGCCTGTCTTACTCTGAAAACCAGCTATAAAAATAAAAGAGTCCCAATCTCGACCAATCTTCTGCAAGTTATCCAGCACTAACAGTTTTATTAAACCATGGTGAAACAATGATGTTTCACAGTCATCTTTCCTCAATTGAATCTTGTCACACATCTTACTAAGGCTTAGAAACAAGTAGAATGGAATATCTATGACATCTTTTCCTGTAAAGCGCAGCAGCAGCTTGAAATGATAGGAGTAAACCTTGTTATATCTCCCTTCACATGTTAAATATTTTTGAATACATGTTAGGAGGAGTGCATAGTGTTCTTTTACATAATGTCTTGGCACGGCCTTTGTGAGATCTTCATTTACATAAGGCTCCTTCAGGAACTCCTTGCAGGGGTTCATATCAAATTTGAATTTTTTGAACCACTCCTGCCCTCCTCTCGGGATTTCAGTCACCCTAGCAATAACCTCTGAAGATACTGGGAATTCTAGCATAGCTACTTTAGAACTTAAACCAGTAAAATTTAAGGAAAATGCTTTTGTTACCTCAGCATGCCCCCCTTGTATCTTTTCACAAAAAGACCAGCAACCAGCATTCTGAAAGGCTTGTCTCACACCTTCATCTCTCAAAGCGAGATCTAATCCCACAGGTTCAGTTCTCTGACACCTTCCAGACCGATGCCCCTTCTTCTCCATTTTGCTTTGAACTCCTTTGCGCAGAGAAACACTACTAGCTTCAATCTTCAAATGCAAATTCAAACTTTTGAACACCGGCTCGCTTGCAATCAGGTTCCTTATAGAGAATGAATTCGGGCTCCTCCGCAACTTAACAGTCTTATCATGCAAACGGACCAATTCATGCAATCATCAACAAATATCATACCACTACCAGCATTACAGACCATTTGAATGATTTTATGTGCGTGTTTATGAACCTATTGGGGGAATGATGGCTTATACTTGCTTTAAAGGACGCCATTCTGACAATTAAACGGACAGACATACTGACTCATCCCTCAGACATGACATTCTAAGAATCAGTGCTATTTAAATCCCTGAATCTGTGATTTCGTAGCGCAGACAGATATGAGTTGACAACATGCGCTACGAAATGGCTGGTTGATGACATGCTGTGAAGAACTAAAACATCATTGTGCTGCAAAATCAACCAATGAAATTGCGCTGCAAAAATGCGGAAAGGACTAGTGACGTATATAAGACAAGACATATCTAATATAATCATGATGGAGGATAGCTAACGGTTTTTGAAAATGGTTCATATGAATATCTTTATAAAACACAATCCCTATGTAGCAAACACAGGGCAATAACCATTAGACACCTAATTTTTGGACAACAAAAATTTTTATGGACAACATTATGTACATATCACTGCAGTTCTAGGTGATAACATATAGTATGCGAGCGACTGTGACTGCAGAGTCACTCCCAGTGTTACCTGTTCTGAGCGACCAAAGACTAGAACCTTCTTGTTTGCCTCTGAAACCATAGTTTCTCCCATAAGCCTCTATGCCAGCATCCAAAGGTCTATAATCACTCTCATAAGCTTGTGTGGCAGCGACCAGGGACCAGAATTCCCTGTTTTGTGCTAGTGACCAAGATCTAGAAGAACCTAAGCCAGAACAAACCTTTGGCCTATGATTTCGGACCCTTGAGAAAAATCCCTTCGTTGAACTCGCGTGAACCAAGACAAAAGAGAAGAGAAGATGTGTCCAAGTGATCTCAAGGTATCTTCTATTTATAGGATTTCCTGAGGGGTCACTTGGGGTTAAGACTCACTGAAGTAGTTACTCATGTGGTTAGGGCTAACCCATTCCATAATACATGTGTGAATAAAATAATTCATAACTCAACTTCCGCTTAACAAAGTCGGTTGATATTTAGGTCAACTTTGGTCATCTCGAAAAGAGAAATCTAATGAAATAATTATATCATTTATTTGAGCTATCAAAGTTTAAATTTTACTATAGTTACAAAAATTAACAATATGTTCATAGTTTCACACATAATTTTTGAGTGTGGGGCAACTTATTGAAAATTGATATCTCGTTATTTTTAAAAATAATGAATCCATCATCTATGATAAGTATAATCATAGTAGGATGAAAACGTGAAGCTGGGTTACACTTTTATGAGAAATTCCTCGGACAAATTCAGTTTCTCAAATTTTTTTGGACGAACAATTTTTTGTTTTTTGTTTTTTTGTTTTTTTATTTTAGGCTAAATATTCTAAATTTATTCAGCCGAAAATTTTTACCAATGTTCAGCTGAAATTTTGGCTATCTAGACTAACACAAACTGTTAAACGGAATTTTTGTCGGAGCTGAAAAATCGGAAAAAAATAGTTCGGTCGAATAAATTATTCAGCCAAACTATTTGTTCGATCAAAGTATTATTTCAAACGAATTATATATTCGGCCGAAAAAACTTTTATATATACAACGAGAAAATCCCTGCCGCGAAATTTTTGCGTTTGTTTATTTTTCATTCTGCTATCGAGCATTGTGAGGTTTTTTACATAAATTTATTACTCTGTTTATTTGAGCCGAAGCCGTGTTGAGCGCTGTGAGTTTCATTTCAGTCAAATCCCTGTCAAGCACTGTTAGGTATGTTCGAAGTTCAATTTTTTTGTAATTTATATTTTTTGTTTACATGTTAAATTGAAAATTTTAATGATGTTTTTAGTTCTTTCATGGCTTGGCACCAGAGGAATTGGTTGGTTGCACTCATTGCTTGTAGATTTTTCAGCCTCCTCGTCTAGACTAGGTTAGTCTGCCCAGTGAATGCCCCCCAACATTAAAACATTTTAACAAAAATATATGAAAATAATACCAATGAATGAATTCTTTTTATTTAAATTAACAAATTTGGTTTATTTTATTACATGCAAGTAAATTTATTCAATATCATATCGAGACCTAGTGTTTCATGTCAGTCTAGTTTATTGTCGGTGAATATAAATTTTGTTTCTTCCTTTGTATATTTTCTTACTATTTCATACCCACTCTTTCTTTACTGCTCCATACCCATCGTTTCTATTTTATGAATCCATTCCCACCCGAGAGGAGGAACGCAAGTGAGGGAAAATATATAACACCACCTAACAATAGGAAACCTAAAAATAGGGAGGTGTTCAAAGCTAAGGGATTCAAGGAGCGAAAATCACGATTGAATTTATTGATCCTTATTTACAAATGGTGTCCCACACAAAAATAGAACAATTATTATAGTTGTAACCACTGTCATGATCCTAAATCTAAATCCCTAGCTTACCTTTTTTCAACCTACACAACAATCATAACTACTAAGAGAAGGCCAATTAGAACTCCAAAGTACCAGAAATTAAAGAAGGAATTCTTGTTAATAGCTTATGTTTTATCTTCCTCGTCTAACTTCTCTACACCAAATGGCTGTAGAGAGGGCTTGTGGCCATTAGTCCCCAAGGATATCAAATACAATGCGAAATAAAAAACACCTTTTTGGGTAGTGGTCACTTTCCCGTATATTTCATCACAATGATCCGGTGGCTTTAGAGCTCACAAAGATGCTGACATTGTCAACAAAAATAAGACATGAAACAATAATTTACACATCATAGATAAGATTTAAAAAGATCCCAAACCAAGAAAGTTGTAACACAACTTGCAACAATTACTATACCAATAGATTTTTAGTTTTTTCTCCCTCACCGAGATATATATTATAAAAAAAAATGAGCACCATCCAATAGCATCTGCAGTAAACATCTGCTATAAATCCCCCTATAAGAGCTGTAGCGCATGTGAGACAAATCTAATAATTGACATTTTTGGCAGAAGTTGTTAGCCCTTCATGCAGAATAATTATTAGATAGATGATCAGGTTTGTTGGAATTGCAAAGAACGGTAGTCGCTCGCTGAATTCATTTATTGCACAATTATAAATCAATATTGAAATTAGAAATGGAATCCCCTTTAAATCACCATTATTCTAGACAAGTGATAGAAATATCTATAATGAGTTACCAAAGATAAAGGGAGAAGCCTTCCATCCACCCATTTTATGCCCGAGGACACGCATTCCCTCACATTCAATGATCCATCTTCGACCCATTATTTTTGTGGGTCTCTAGTCACTCACTTGTGTTTCTATTTTTTTCTAGACAGCATTTGATAGATGATGGATTTATTATATACTTAATGTTTTGTTGATCCTATACTACTACATATTTCCTCATTATATATGTTGATATTTTTATTCTCCCTACTAATTTATTTACTTTGACTGTTGAATCCACCTTTTTGAATTTTTTCTATTTATTTATGGTCTTAGTTGATTAATTGATGATTACGACCACCCATTCACTGATACTAGAGGTCGCTGGACTATTGACCATATAGGGGGCTTATTCAGACATAATAAAAGTAACTTGATCTATGATTATGTTGACTGCTGCTAACTTATTGACCTGTAATGCTTACTTTCATTTCTAGGATGCTTTCTTTCTCATGATTCATTTGATTCTCCCAAAACCCTTTAGGTATTTGTGGGATGGGACCTATTTTGGGCCGAAGAAATTATAGCTGGGTACTTCATCCTTGATTGTCACTAGTCATTATTTGACAGTAAATATAAATTTTGTTTCTTCCTCCATATAATTTTTTGTTGCTCCATATCACTCTTTCTTTACTGCTCCATACCCGTTCTTTTGTTTTATTAAACTCTCAAAAATTATAGTTGGGTGCTTCGGCCTTGTTTGTCACTAGTCATTATTTTGAGGACAAGGGTATTTGCCTCATTTTTCCTTAAGAATAAAAAAAATATTTTTTCTTTACCCTCGGTTATTTAGATGATTTGTGTGTATATGTATATTATTCCATCACTTTAATTATTAGATGTTGTTCATGCATCACTTGTTTCAAATGACAATATTGTTTCCATGGTTAGTTTACTATATAAAGTATGTGATGAAATTTTCATCACTTGTTCTCTAAGGATTATTTATCGATTTGCCATTTACCTCAACATAGACATAAGCATGGTCATACTCGTGTCATGGTTTGGAAGCTTTTTGATGCGACATTCTGGTTTTATTATTAGAGATATGCTTATAAAGTCATGAAAGAAAATGAAACTCTATGAGGTATTTCAATCTACTACATTAAAATACAATACTTCATGTAGCAGTGATCAAGTTCATATATTATTTTTTTATTTGTGTCATAAAACATTTTGGATTTTTATTATATATATATATATATATATATATATATATAATCATTGACGTTTTTAAACAAAGGTTCTTAATAAAGCAATGCAAGGCCATTTTACCATGGAGTTCATACTTTCACTTAACCGAAAGAGAAACATTGTGTTAATAGGGTTAGTTTAGTTTGAATCAATTCTATTTATGTGCCCAGATGATGGAAATTCCTCAGGCCCATCAAAAAGATGTCGTGACTAAGGAAAATGTGAAATTAGAAGGTTTTGAAAATATGTGCCCCAACTAAAGTCTTACAATAAAATTCCTTTCTAGAATGATTGGTCAATTAAACTTGCCCAACTTTATGTGGTTTATAGGAAAGAATCTACAAGAGATTTGAAAGTGAAAAATGGGAATTGATGCTTAAAATAGCGGCAAACATCATGTAATAGATATAGCAAAATTGATTTAATATATTGGGCACCATAATCTATATTCATCACCTTAATAAATTGACCTTGTAATCATAGAAACTTTTGTAAATAGGCTTATAACTTCTAAATACCAAACTAAAACTGTAATAATTTTTTCTTTGAATTTTCATAAATGAAGAGTAGAAAATGTAACTCTCCATAAATAACTATTGTTGTCCATTCCTAAAACTAATTTCATAAAGAATAAATTTCAATCAATTTAGTGAACAAAGTTCAATCTCTACATTGAGAATTTAGTGTTCACATAATAGCATATATAAGACATTATCTAAAGAGTTCTTGTAGAGCACGTTATTTTTAAATAAAATTAGATTATGTAAGTATTTCAAAAAATGTTGTAAATGACCCATTTAACCAACTCACTAGACAATAATAATTTCAAAGGACAATAATATTATCAATGCATATCCCCTAAATGTTAACTCTAGCTCAAATTGCCCCAAATCATTGCTATAGATTATCAATTTTGATCTTCCACATTATCAATTTGTTCCAGGTCACTTTTGCTTTGATTTACAACATGATTGCTTCATTTATGGTTTTTTATCATTATGTGTAATTCACTTCAACCTTCCCTATTTTCTTGGAACATGTGTCTTATCAGCTTCCTAATATGAGGAATAATATACTTAATTGAAGGTTCTTATAGATTCTATATTTTCAAGTAGTATTTTCTTTTTCAGATACATCTTTTTGATTTCTATTTTGGTGGGTGCATGAGATCGAAGCTAATTAGAGCGTTGACATTGCTTTGTCATTTATTTCTTGTGTTTTAATTTTAATATTATTGAATTGACTTGGTCTACCTTGATTTATCTCGTAGAACAACTTTGATTCTTCTTGGTAACATACCTTCCTTGCTTTTGTTATTATATGTTCATTTATGTTTCTTTCTTCATTATGTGTAATTCACTTAAATATTCCTATTTGATTAGAAGATGTGCCTTATTAACTCTATGCAATGAGGAGAATTACGCTTAATTCAAGTTTCTTGTACTTTCTCTTTCCAAGTAGTAGTTTCCTTTTGAGATACATCTTTTTCATTTCCATTTTGTTTGGTGCATGAGATTGAAGCTAATTAGAGTGCTCACATTTCTTTTTCATATATTTTTGATGTTTTAATTTTAATGTTATCAGTTTGCTAATTAGAGTGTTGACATTTCTTTTTTAATCTATTTTTGGTTTTTTAATTTTAATTTTATCGGGTTGACTTGTTCTACCTTGATTTATCTCGTAGAGCTATGCCCCAAATGCACCAAAATGCTCTGAAGAGAAACCGTATGATTATCAGGAGCCCCTACTAGACCAAAGTGTTCTATCATGAGAATATGGGCATATGATGCAATTCCAAAGAACTAGAAATGATGGACCTATCATTAATGGCAGTATGATATCCCCATCCTCTCAGCACATAACATTTTAATCGACAAAACGAAAAATTTGTTCAAAAAAGAGGATGCCAATGAAAGAGGTGATGATATCATGCCCATTGAACAACCTTGATGCTTCATGGTAACATATTTTCCTTTCTTTTATTGTTATATATTTATTTATGTTTCCTTTTTCATTATGTGTAATTCACTTTGGTTCCCTATTCGCTTGGAACAAGGGTCTTATTAGCTTCATAAGGTAAGGAAAAATACACTTAATTGAAGTTTCTTGTACTTGCTCTTTTCAAGTAGTAGTTTATTTTTGAGATACATCTTTTTCATTTATATTTGGTTGGGTGCATGATATTGAAGATAATTAGAGTATTGGCATTGCTTCATCATCTATTTTTGGTATTTTAATTCTTATTTTATTGGGCTCATAATTAGAGTGTTGGCATTGCTTTGTGATCTATTTTTGTTGTTTTAATTTTAATATTATTAGGCTGACTTGTTTTACCTTGATTTATCTCATCGAACAAACTTGATTCTTATTGTTAACATACTTTCCTTACTTCTGTTGTTACATCTTGATTTATGTTTCCTTCTTCATTATGTGTAATTCACTTCAAGCTTCCCTATTTCATTGGAACATGGGCCTTATTAGCTTCCTAAGACGAGGAAAAATACACTTAATTGAAGGTTATTGTACTTTCTCTTTTCAGGTAGTACTTTCTTTTTGAGATACATCTTTTTCATTTCTTTTGTGTTGGGTGAATGAGATTGAAGCTAATTAGAGTGTTGGCATTGCTTTGTCATCTAATTAGAGATATATGTATCTATGGAATGAACATAAAATTAAATTAGTAAATACTTTCAACCTTTGGGTGAGCTGAAGCTAAGTTGAATGAATTAGGGATTTGTAGTTGAGTTGAACTACAGATCTCTAGTTGTTTCCTTCTTGCCATTCTCCAACCATCCAGCCAAGTAGAAGAAACCTTTCATGCCACCTAGCCTTCCAACAAATTTTTGTAAAGAGTGATATTTTGCACAACCTAACAATACCTATATAGATATATTAAATTCATTTAATTGAATTTGTTCTTTACAGGAATCAGAAAACCCAATAAACATGGTTTAAAAATGGACATTATGCAAGAATTTTCTTGTTATCCTATTCCAGAGCAAGCAATGATTACTTATGTGCTATGCAATATCGTGATGAACAATGTCCTTCAAAGGAAAATGAATGTACCAGGAATAACAAAAAATAATGAACCATAGTATATTGCATTGATAGAAAGCTTAGGAACTAGGGAGTATGGACCCAGTGGATTTGTAGTTTTCAACAATTTCGAAGTTGTGTGCAACCAGATGAAAGGCATGTACCAAGTTAAAAAGAGGTGTTAAAACAACTGCATGGAGAAGCAAAAAATATTATCAAACAATTTCAATCATTTAGCATAAGACATTGTGAAAATGTCAATAGGATGTCTAGTGATCTATTGTATGTGGCAATGCCAATTCAATATTTTTGCGTGAAAGATGAATTAGTGTTAAGAATTTCTCCATCAATATTTATTGATGGACATTATAAGATATCTTTGATATGTGTGTGTTTTTTAGTTATCAATGTGTCATTTTCAATGACCATGTGTTTTTTTCAATTCTATACCATGTGTGCCCCACTATGTAAGAACAAGTTGATGAACTTGACATGCTTTAGAAAATTTTGTATTTAATTTTCAAAATGTGTGCACTTCAACATTTTTGTTTTAAGTCTTGAGTATATTTTAAATGAAAAGCTTCAGATTGTTACATTAATTTTATGAATTCTTTCAATGTTTTAAATAGAAATTCTAAGATCTTAAAATGCATGATGTAATTTCAAGGGTTACATAGATTAAATGCATGAGGTAACTTCAAGAGTTATATTAATTTTATGAATATTTTTAAATAAAAATTTCAAGGTTTTTAAATGCATGAGGTAACTTCAAGGGTTACAATGATTTTTTGAATTCTTGATATTTTTAAATAGAAATTTTAAAAATAATTCTTAATAGAGGAGGTAACTTTTTAAATATCATGAATCTATATATCTATAGATATCCATATCATGGATGAGGATATATATATTATATATTATTATATTTCATTTCTTAATGATAATAGCTGATCATATGTATGCACACATAAATATTGAATTGATTTTCTATTTTTCTAGATGCTTCGCTCACAATGTTGTCGCATGAAGGTGGTCATCAATCTAAGGGTGGTCAATGCCATTTTGGTAAATTATATATAAAAAATTATGTTAAAACAAATTTGTACATGTAAATGAATTGTATGTACATCTGCATATACATATATATCTGGCATACATATATGAATACATTTGTTCACAAGCTTTTATATTTATGAAATTTTATATATTGATCAAGAGGGTCAAAATGATTTGCCAAGTAGACGTAAGTGAAGTTGAACAGTTCAAGGAGGCCGAACACCAGCTACCATTTATCCATATGATATTTCAGATGAGCTTCCCTAGGAGACAAACCACGAACTATGCACATTACAAAGTTGAAGAACTTATTATTCTAAATTGATGAAAGATATTTGGATTTTGGAGATCCTTGTAGAGAGTAGAGAAAACTTAGAAATAGTTACACACTCTCTAAGCTCATTTCTTGATATTTACAAGAAGCTTGGGACAACCACAGATTCATTTATAGGTATGATGAGGCATAAAAAGGAAACAATGATGGGTCCCGATAAATGGACCGAGGTTAATAAAACGCTTACAGAAGAAAATGCAAAAGCTATGTTTAATTTCAAAGAAGGTTTGAAAACAAAGATTCTCAAGGTGCAATATGTCAAGCAGCCTGATATAGCCAGCCATTTGTATGATAGATTCCTTGTAGTGTATGGAAAGCTTTAATGGAATGATGAGGTTCCAGTTTATTTTGAAAAATAATTTTATGCATAATTTATTTTGGTTATGAAACCTGATTATAGTGATCTTCCATTGGAATATTATGGTATTGGGAAAGGTCGGTTATATGATCATAAGGGCACATTACATTATATTGAATTTCCTCACCATCAACCACGTTTGGTATGCCAAACTTCTCATTTGGTAACTTTGTGGTAAGATATGGATGCAACTACTCAAATTAGGTGAGAAGGAAGGGATGCCATTATAGACAACATACAAAGTGCATTGACCAGAATTGATATCGGTTTTAATCGAAAATTATCATGACATGATGCACATGCTAATTTTGTATATAAAACAAATGAGGACATAAATAATATGAATATTGAGGAGCTTAAACCATATGCAAAGGCATTTCATAATGGTTGGCAAGACCTAATTGTTCATGAAAAAGAGGATGTGGGATCGGTGTGTGTTAATGGTTAGGGTGGATATATTAATGTAATTTGTAATGTATGTGTTAATGTTGATTCACATACATTTTTTTATTTTATTCAAATATAATCTAACACAAATGTATCATATGTTCACCATTTTCATTTAACTCGTTTGTTGAACAAAATATTTGATAATCTGATGGTCCCAAGTTTAGGTTTCAATGAAGATATTTTGAGAGATGTTAGTTTTTTTGAAGAGTTCATGTTGATGCAATTATTATTTTACTTTTATTATATCGGTATATTGTGAGGGCATTTTTTTAAAAGAAATAATTATGTATATATAGTTAAATGCTGACAGATTTTGATTTTGACCAATGTTTTGGACATAACACCACCTTCTTCCTTCTCCCTTTGGAAAAATCGTAATTTTCATTAGTAAAGGAAAATTACATATTGTAGATGAAAAAAGAATATGTTATATATGAGGCAGAATGCCTATGAAGTAAGAGGTATAAAAAATAGTGGAGTGTACTTGATGCAGGGAGACATTGTGCTTTAGCAATAGTTCAAAAAAATACTCTACACAAAGAGTATTATATGACTATCATTGTGCATATCTAATAACCTAAGAAAAATTAATATTATTTACATAATAAAAATAAGCAAGCTCCATCTCAGCGATTTAGTTTGTAAGGTCCATGAAAGGTCGATGGTAATACTAATAGTGTGCACCATCCATCTACCCCTCGATCAACCAAGTACCGAGAGGGTTGAATGCAGCTTCCTTGGATAGTAAATCGATAGATGAGTTGTGTTTCCTGTATATATGATGACAGACAAAAGTATCAAAAAGAGTGATGAGTCAATGAGTCTCATCCAAAACAGGTCTCAGAGTATAACCAGAGTAGTTGGATGTTTTATTTATCCAATTGTAAACAATTTTTGAATCCCCAAACAATTGGAGGTTCCTGCAATATTTTTCTAGTGCATATTGTATGAGATATTTGGTTGTAATTAATTCAGAAAAATTGTTTGTGCCCTGCTCTAGGCCCATTTGGATATCGAAGTGATGAGATTCAGAAAGTTATAGAATGTCTCCTCCCCTGTAACCATCTTCCTAAGTTAAACCATCAAAGTATGCCCATGGCTGAGAGTGATTGATGATTTCAAGGATTATGTGCCTGAGATTAGTGTTTTCCTCTTCATTTGGTATGTTATGGTAATCTGTTAGAATGCGAGCAGTGATGGAGGGTCAACATGGAGCAATGTCCTTAAAAATGTATCGGTTGCAGGCTATCCAAATTTTCTAGTGGATGGGAAAAGGAAGGTTCCTAGATTTTTTTGGAGAATTAGATTTCCACCATGTGGTCTAGACCTCCTTTACAGTCAAACCATGCCAATGGCACTCAGTGGGAATAGTCAAAATAATCTTCTAGAGCTCCTTAGCTGTTGGGCAAGAAAACAAGAGATGATTTGTATCCTCGATGTTGTTCTTGCACAGACAACACAAGAAATGTCCATGTTTTGCTCTTCTGATTAAGTTGTCACTTATGGGGATCTTATTTTTCAGAATTGCCCACATGAGTAACCAGGTCCTAGGGAGAATTTTTGATTGCCACATAATTTTCCACGAGAGTTCACAAACTAGTCGTCTTTGGGTATCATCTAAGACTAGATATCCCTCTTTGGTGGAATATCTCTCATTTTTTGTAGGTGACCAAAATAGCTCGTCCTCCGCTTCAACAATTCTGATATGAGATTCAGTTAAGGCTGCTATGTATTCCTCTTAGTGTTGTAGCTATAGTTGTGGAATGTGCAGTGCCCGAGCAAATTTTAATGCTTGTTGTAAGGAAGTGGTGTGCTCGATATCCACAATATGGCTGATATGGGTGATACCCACATTTGTAAGGTGTAGCTTAAGCTGATTAGGTAGCCTGTGTGTGTTACCATAATTGAACCAGGGGTCAACACCTATTCTCACTGATGTGCCAAACTGGATTCTCCATGTGAGTCCCCCTCAGATCATGGCCATCAAACTAAGACCAACTTTCCAGATGATAGATATCCCTGATTTATTCCACTACGACTGTTAAATCTAGTCCATCAAGTTTAAGGGGATATGTATTTTGAAGAGGCTACCTTAGTCCATAGGTTATTTGGGGTGATTAATTTCCATCCAAGCTTGGCCACCAGTGTGAAGGAAAAGCCATCTATCCTTTTTATGCCCCACCCTCCCATTTCTTTGGGAGGGAAGTGCCCCCCATTTGGCCCAGGCATATATTCTCCATGGCTGATTACCTTTCCATAGGAACCTACAACAAAAATTTTGTATATGGAGAGTATACCTTTGGGTATCCACGCCAGAGATATCCAATAAATTGGGGTGGCTTCCAGAACAACTTTGATAAGTACTAGTCTGCTTGCCCTTGACAGCTACTTGTGGTACCAAATGTTGATTCTCTTTTCCATATTAGTTATTAACCAACTCCAATCTACTATCTTATAGCCATGGAGCTTTAGCCTATATCCAAAATACCTTAGACCATCCTCCATGTGAAGTAGAGTAAAAGGTAATCTATGCATAGTATATTGTATCTCATGGAGACAGCATCTCGTGATTGTTATGGTGGACTTGGTGTTGTTTATGACCATTCGTGAGGCCACTTGAAATAAAGAGAAGGTGTTCTGCAATCTAGTCAGGCCCCCAATGCCTCCATTGATAAAAACAAGTACATCATCCACAAGCCTTGCCCTGCTATGCTCCTCTTTTATGAGTCTGTTGAGCCCATCCATAATGAGTAAAGAAAGTAATGGGGACAAAGGGCAGCCCTGCCTGAGTCCTATTTCGGAGTGAAAGAAGGGTCATGCCACCCCATTTACAAGGACACTGAAAGATACATTAGTTATAGAGCACATAATCCGTTTTCTAAACTCATAGGAGAAGCCTAGATGAATTAGGAGAATTCTAATGTAGAGCCAGCTTACTCTGTCAAATGATTTTGAATTTTTCTTTGTCTGGATGGAGTGCAGTACTTCTTGTTCAATCCCAACAGCCTCATGCATCTGTTGATCTTATGGGAAAGAAAATTTCTCAGACGAAATGTGGGTGAACAGAATTGGACAGAGCCAATTGGCTATAATTTTGGCGATGATTCTATATATGCAATTGCACAGGGAGATGGGGCATAAGTCATCGTAGGAGGCAGGGTTTTCTGATTAGGGGATGAGGGTGATGAAGGTGGTATTAAAAGCCTTATACATATTCCCATTGATATGACATTCTTCTACAACTTTTATAAGATCTTCTCCATGTGTATCGAAAAAATCCATGTAGAATTCCACAGAACAACCATCCGGTCCTGGGCTCTTGTCGCGCTTGAACCATTTTAACGTTGCCTGAAGTTCCCCCATTATGAATTCCCTGTTTAGGTCCATGACAACATCTTGATCAACAAACCTACGGAAAACTTGTGTTATTCAAATAACTTCAGCCAGAGTGGCATTGGGGGGTGCCCTATAGAATTGCTCCAAATGGGATGTGGCGAAGGCGGCTAATTGTGGGAAGGTGTTGATAGAGTTGTCCTACTCATTTACTAGCTACTAGATGTTGTTGGTGGCTTTGTGTCAATTCGCAAATTTGTGATAGAATTTTGTATTATCGTCTCTTTCTAGCCGCGAGATTGCTCCACTTCTTAGTCTCCAGGTTTCTTCTCGGTCTTTTATTATTTTATTTCTCTTCGATAGGAGGGATGTAATATTATCCTTATGCTCACAAGAGGTGTAGATCCCTCCTTGTTCATTTTTGGATGAAGTTGTCTCTTCTTTAATTTCCCTTAGTGTTTGGTCATCCTGTTCTCTCTTCTTATGTGCCCTGATTTTAGATATTCCCTTCAGCTCCCTCAAGTTGTGTGCAAAACCTTCAACAATGTTCCCACTAGTAGTAGGGGGTGAGATTTCCAATATTTAGTCACGATTCAAGTATAGGCTACATCTCTTAGCCAGGAGGAGTTGAATTTGTAGGGGGATTTTGGTTTATTCAGACCTCATCTTATTTTAAGGTAAATTGACAAATGGTCTGATATGCCCCCAGATCCAACCCATTGATGGTATCTAAATCCCATACTCAGTAGTCGCTCCTTTATGAGGGAGTGATCAAGCCTTTTCGCAAGGCTATCCTGTCAAGTTTTGTTATTCCTCTAGGTAGTTTGAATTTTTGTTGATGGGATATCAATAATACTGTGATTCTCCAGGATCTTCTCGAAGTATGAAGATAGGGGGTCAATCTAAGCATTGTGTCTCCAAGATTTCGAGAATTCAATAGAAAAATTTAGGTTCCCCATCAAGGATTATATTGTCATACTGTAGGAGCTTAATGTTTAGCAAACGATCCCTAAATTCAGCCTGGTTTTGGCAAGGTCCATACACATTGATGAGCCTAATTTTGGTACTGAGATCTGATGAGAATATGCCTGCCCCTATGTGTCCAATGCCACCCCAAATGTTACAGGTTTTTATGGTGCAAGAGTTAATACCCAGGGCTATACCTCTTGATCATCCATTAAAATCGAAGGGATTGAAAAGACCAACCAGGGAGCCATGATTCAAGCAGGAGGGTGATAGCATTAGCTAGGGCCATAGTTTCTTGGAGGAAAATGACATCGACCAGTTCAAGGTTAAGTATTCTATGAAGAGCTAGTTTTTTTCCAGGGCTAGCTAACCCTCGACAATTGAAAGAAAGCAACTTCATGGGGGGGCGTGGTACCCAATCAATAGTGTGTTGTCTTCAAGATGCTATCTCCATCCTAGCCTACAATTTTTCTTTACAAAGGAAGGAATCTTTTCCTCGAGGTGGCTTCGGGGGGATGGGGGGGGTGTCCAGTCCAATGCCCATGGAGTCAAGGGCCTATGTTGGCTTACTGGGGCCTGACCCAGGCTTAGAATAGTTATTCAGCCAAACAAATCCCGTAGCTATTGGCCCTTTTGGCAACAGCTCGCGGAGCACGGACTGAGGTCTAACCCGAGGTAGTAGGGGAGGGTGTTGGAACTAGGTTTCTGCACCCTTGTGATGTCGTGATGTGGTCTAGAGAGGTCATGCACTATTCTGTGGCCTTGTGCCACTCTACATCCATGCAGATCCGAAACAACACAAATCCTTAATACTTATTACTACTGAGATTATTACCGACCAGATCTACTACTTAAAGCCTTTAAGTAACCATTTAATAGAAATAACCCATGAGCGCAACAGAAAAGTCACAGATTTTCATAAACTTAGATTTTAAGCATAAGCACATCGATCAAATAGATATATAAACTAGATATTAACCAAACAGTATTACAGAATCAACATCGTATTTCAGAACTAGCTTATCTTTATTCAACTCTTTTGCCAATACAACCAAATCTTCCTTGCGCACTCAGCTGTAAGGGTCCACGCACACAGCTACAAACTATACTTGACCTTTGCACACATAGATGCAGAGCCTCTATCTACCCACCAACACCCTTGACTCGGACTTACAGACTTAGAAAGTACTCTCCTTACAAACCCATAGCACTAAGATCTATCTAGAACAAGAACTGCCTTCTACCCTTAGAGCCTTGCTCTATTTATACATCCCCATGGTCCAGGGACCATGGGTAGGCCGACTTACCTCCTATTTTTCTATATTATTTCTTGGGTGGACAACCCTCTGACTTGACCTATTACATTTCACGCTTTGTATATTTTGGAGTTTTACAATATTTTCATCCTAACTTAGAGGCTTTAAGCCCCAAAACTATTACACGGGACCTGCGCTACCCAACACTACCCCAACACAATCATCATGCCTCGCCTCGAGACACTCATCGGTGCAGTGATACATGCTACCTAGCCTCCACGGTTCACCTTCATGTGAGTGACGTACTACTCCCTCTTTATCTCCTGCAATGCGTCTTCCAGCTCCTGCTCCATTCCACACAACTGATAATGCTCATTCTGCACTACTCGATTAACACAGAACTCCCCCTCCTAGGATTTTAGCTCTATCTGAGGTGCTGCATTTGTGACATCTTCGTACCAATATAACCAATTCCCAATGTCATAGCTTCTCTTCGTACTATCTGCTAGAGCATTTGTTGCAATTTTGCAAGACCATTGCTGCTATCCATGAGATCCTAATATTCTAGGTACATTAGAGATGACTTGTTAACTGCAATTCCAGAATCTGTCCCCGTATTTACAATATTTCCCTTATCTCTTATGGTTCTTCAATTAGCCCATGGATGAGGTTGCCACATTTGGACTAGTTATGCTTCATGTCTACCAATTTTCAGCATATCCCCTACCATCGATGCTGACCATCGTGCTGTGCCCGTAGCTATCCACACCGTATTGTTCAAAAAGCCCTGCATCTCTAGTGGCCATATCATGACTCTCGGTCTTACTCCTTTAGCATAGATAATGAAGAGTTCCATAGTGGTATGAAGGCACAACACCTTATGGTTTCCAAAAGCATAGCTTATTCGATGGATGCCCCCTGTGATTTATAAGTGTTTCAAATTTAAAATTCCCTAGCTCCTACGTTTTCTGATGCCTTCACGTTAAGCTTGTGGCAGATCATTCCAGATCTAACTTGTACCCCATGACTTAATTGCCCACGGCTTGCTTCCTTTGGCCATAACTCAGAGATCTTGTCATGAATAGTGACAACAACGGTCACCTCTTTGCTTTTCAATGCAGCAGCACAACCCTTTTTGTGCAACTATGACCGTTGTGACAGGCCAAATCTACGCGTACCTTGATAGTCACACAACTTCCCCCAGACTACTTTCTTGTCCTGCGCTGTCTTTCAACTGGCTGGAGTAGTGAGACTGTCCTTTAGTCAGTTAGTGAAGCGGCTGGCCCACTCATGTAGAGCTTCAAGCGACTACCATTTACTCTTCCTAGGAAGTGGTCTCCATTGAGCTTGGCAAGCTGAACCGTGCCTCCATCTGTAACTTCTTTGACTACATAGGGTCCCAACCAATGCATTCAAAGCTTGCTAGGGAATTTCTCAAACTCGCTGTCATATAGTAACACTAGATCATTCTCCTGGAAAATGTGCACCTTGATATGAAGATCATGCCATGCTTTCTCTCACAATTTTTGTACTTGCTGATGGAATCTAGCCAAAATCGTTCCTCTAGTTGTGCAAGCCATTCCTCCAAAGCCCCGCGGTCTGCCATGCTTGTTATTGCCGTGATTTGCAAACTAGGTACAATATATTCCATGGGCATGATGGCTTCCTTTCCGTAGAATAATCGAAAAGGTGTCCGGCTCATCAACCTTTTGCACGTGGTTTGGTATGCCCAGAGCATAGCAGGGATGCACAAGTCCCAATCATTCCTCTGTGCATTATAGACCTTCGTCAATGCAGCCTACAGAATTTTTTTGAACGCTTTGACAGTCCCATTGGCTTTAGGGTGGTAGGGCGTACTCTATTGATGATATATCTATAATTACTTAGTGAGCACACCGATCGTTTCATTTAGAAAGTGCATTCCTCTATCACTCATTAGAAGTTTGGGACATTCGAACCATGTCAACACATTCTCGAACAAAAATTTCACAGTTGTAGCAGCCGTGTAGTCCTTAACTGATTGTACTTTTGCCCAATGAGTCAAGTTTTCTGTCACGATGATGATATATCCCACCCCTATCTTCCCTTGAGGTGCGATAGGTCCTACCAAGTCAATCGCCCACTTCTCAAATGGTTGCAATGTCATTCGTGGCTTTAGCAGCATTTCATCCCTCTGCGATGGTTTCCTAATCCGTTGACATGCATCGAATTCCTGATAGTATGCTTTCGAATATTGATGTAGAGTTGGTCACCATAGTCCTATGGGAAGAATCTTTTGTGCCATGGTGTGACCCTCATAATGTCTCCTAGCAACTCCCGATGCACTTTGACTAGGATCTGTCCTCACTCGAATTCTAGTACATACCTACGTAATATTTTGTCATTGCCCATTTTGTAGAGCTACCTTGCAGTAACAGTAAAGTTTGTTGTGCATATCAATAGTTCTTTCTTTTACTAAATAGAACATCCCTGCAGTGCGGTTCCTGTGGTTAAGAAGTGGATTATATCCTCAAAATGGCCATCCACAACATGCACTACATACAGTTGCGCATCAGGATATCCTTCCTCTAAGTTTGTGGGCTCTTCGCTAGTTTCAATTTGGGACACGTGATCTCGGCTTGCGTTTAGATGTCTTAGCTTTACAACGACTTCGAAGTCATATTCTTGAAATAATAGTAGCCACCAACAGACATGCCCCCCCAACACAGGCTTATTCACTAGGTATTTGAGCATAGAATGATCAGTATACATCTTAAAGTGGCCTCCAAGCAGACAATGGCTGTATTTTTGGAGCGCGTATACCATCACCAATCCCTCTCTCTCAGTAGTCGAATAATTCTTCTCAGCTTTTGACAATCTTCCACTCATGAACACAATCAGGTCATCAATTCCCTTCTCTTCTTCTTGAGTGAGTATCACACCTAACGTGATACACGACATGTGAACGAGTACATGAAATTCGAGGTCCCATTTCGGAGAGACCAATATAGGGGTTGATGCAATATTTTCCTTAAGCATTTCCAGAATTTTGTTGCATTCCTCATTCCAACAATAAGTAGCATTCTTCTTCAGTAGTTGTTCCATTGGGGCCGTGATATGTTCATAGCTTTTTATGAACTTCCGATAGTGACCCATGTGTCCTAGTGTGGCACATAGTTGTTTAACACTTCGCAGTGCTTGTAGGTTGAGTATGATAGTGTTCTTTGGTAGATCCACCATCAGTCCTTTCTTACAAACCACATGGCCAAGCAGGTTCCTAAAATAGATGAAGAAAATACACTTCTTAATGTTTAGCACAATCTGGTGCCCTTGGCAAGTATCCAACATTAATCGTAAGCTTGAAATATGTTTCTTAACTGGCCCATATATGGTACAATCATCAAGATACACCTATAACAACTTGTGTATAAATTCCTTGAATGCAGCTACCACAATGTGGGAGAATATCGTCGGCGCATTCTTCAGACCAAAGGGCATCACTGTATACTGAAAATAGCCCCATTCAGTGGTAAAAGTTGTTTTACTCCTGTCCTCTGGCATGATCTTAATCTGTGTGTACGCTAAGAAACTGTTGGTGAAATAGTAGACTTCCTACCAACCCACATTTTCCCGTACCTCATTTGTAAAGGGTGTTGGAAATGGATCATTAACACATGCATCATTGAGCTTCCTCAGATCCATGCAAATGAAAATTTCACCTTTCTGTTTCTTCTCTTGCACAAGCATAGGACTTACCCAATTGGACTTCTCTACTGGTTCAGTTATTGTTGTTGCAAGCATCTTATGTAGCTCTTCATGCACCTTCGCTTTATATTTTGGATTCAACCGGTAAGGTCGCTACTTCACTGGATTTTCATCTGGCTTCAGGGTTATCTTCATCATTCCCAGGTCACCAAGGATCCCTTTTAACTCTATGATTTTTGTGGGGAATAAATCTTAATACTCTTGAAGCAATTGGACGACCTTTTCCACGGTGGCATCGTCCAAATAGTCCCCAAGCATTGCATACTTCGTCTCTTCCTCTATATTCCGATGTTTACTTGTTTCATTTTCAGCACCGTGGTGACATATAGATCGTTGATTATTGGTCTGTGAGCATCACGAATCCCCTACATTTACAGAATATTGATGTTTCTAGGGTCATCCTCGTCATCTTCTACCTGAATATTGTAACATTCCAATGCCTGGCTCAACTGACATGACGAGTCTGACTGCACTATTTCTTCTACTTTTAGCAATATTTTGAAAATAGCAGCCTTCAAAATTTGCAACGCGTCCTCCAACGTATCCATCCATTGATCTTCAAAGAGGAATGTTGACAAAATCCCTTTGCGCAAGATATCCCACTTGCTAGTGCCATGTCAAAGCTCTGTTTCAGTATACCAGTTCCTTGGAATGACATCCAGGGTATGATAAAATAAGTGTACCCACTCTGGCTAGGGTTCTTCTCCATAGGCCTGGGTCCATTTGGTGAGGTGCATGCGTGGGTCATCCTGTCTATCATTTTTCTCAGTTATGCGTAGGTCTAGCTTCCCAAACCTTAGCTGCATCATCTGATTGTAGCTGCATCAGTATTCAAAGGTTCCTTCATGTGTTACCCACCAACGCATAGGGGTTGCGTGCAATGCCTATTTCAATGCATCGAACTGCTAGGGTTCTGGGATAGCATTCTCAAACTTGGTCTGGAACTCATCCACCACAGTCATCCCATCATACATTGGCAGTTTATGATCCTAATCTTTTAGGCAATACAACGATCTTGTCATCTTATTCTAGTTTAGCGTGGTGACTTCGTTCAATCGATTATGCCATTGCTCATCTTCCTCATTTGAGTCTGAACTATAAGCCTCTGAGTGTACCCATGATATTCACCCTTCTGCAGTTGAATTTTCCTAATCCTGATATTGTGTAGTTACCTTTTAGCATGATCCGGGTCCCCGTCGAGTAGATTGTTGCATACAACTTCCGTGTAATGCGCTCCTTCAGCTGGGTCGAGTGGAACGACTACATGTAGGCACTTCTTTTCAAATATAATTTTCCTAGTTTTCAAATTAATGACGCCATTCACATCCATGGCCCAATCTATTCCTAACAAAGTGGGGTAGGGATTACTTTCATCCACAATTTCTATTACCTCAAAGTCTATTCACGTGTTTGCGCCTTCGATATCCACCATGACTCCTTGCAGTCTCCCCATAGGCAGGATATTTTTTTGGTTCACCATCCATAATTGGATAGGAGATCATTGGACTGTGGGCCTATGCATGCGTTCCCATGTCTATTTAGGTAGCACATTTTCATCCAAAACTAAGTTGAGGATAATCTGATCCATCTCATAGTCACCAATCTAAGCCGTTAATCGCATCTCCTACCTAGTGCGCAAAGCATGCTTTCCTAATTACAAACCACGTGAGGTTCACTTGCCCTTGTGCACTTGGCTATTAGCTCTTGCAACCATTTAATGACCCTATTATCACGTAGCAACCTCATAAATGTCCCTAGAAAGGTAGTTATCATCGAAGGATCCACTGTCATTTTAGTTTGATCCTTATTACTTGAGGTAGAGACCTTTGCGAAGCTTTTCTCAGCCTCCATACCCATCTTCTTCGCGTGTTCTGATTTGAGCTCAGACTGCTTTGTAGGGGTCCTATGAACCCCTGGGGTTTCTTCGTCTAGCTTTCCTTTATCCTCTACTATGGTCGTGCCACTTCCGAGCACCATATTTACATTGGGATCTTCCTCACGCATTTCAGATCTCATCATTTCGATGTTCTACGTCGTCATAGGTTGTGCTACCCTTTTCTCATGTATTTGCACTATCCGTATGGCGAAATCTATCATTTCATGATCGATCTACTCGCAGTAGGGGCACAATACCCTAGTTGGATTAGTACAATCCCATGCATAGTGCCCTGTTCCTCCACAATTGTAACAAATTAACTACCGACGACCCCTTCTTGGCCCCATTCCTCTCCGCCCTCATCCTCAACCTTGGAACGCACTGTATTCTATCGCCGCAACTAGATTCTACCCTCACACCTCAGTCTGCATCTTGTAGGTAGGCGATTGATCCATCAACAATTGATAACTACGAAAATTTCGTTCTTCATGGCCTACCGAACTACAAAAGTTGCAAAACAATTGTTGGGGGGTCAGGATAAACTTTGGTAGTAGGTGACAGTTCTCCTTGGTATGCTTTCCTCCCGCCTAGGTGATTGTGCAACAGAGTGAGGGCACTGCGCTTGGCCCCACCTGTGCCTTTGGTCGCAACAACATGGCTCCCCTCACTGCTAAATAGTTTGCAAAAACCGGACAATGGTCCTTATGATGGCCCTAGCTTCTACATTTTATGCACCAGACTTCCTCTCACACTTCTAGCTGGGTTTCCTTCTCCTGCTTCAGACTCTACATTTCCAAGCATAAGCTTTGTAGTTGCACGTGGATCTGCTGAACTCCCAACCCCAGATCCTATATTGGTGTTTCGTGCAACCTCATTGCTGTTTCTAATGCTTTAGGTTGGGTTGAGATCTTTTGCTGTGATAGCATCATCCTTAGATGTGGTGTTAGAGATGCCACAAACCACGTGTAGTGCTGCACATCTGTCAGTGTCATGTTAGCTTCTGAGATCGTACTTTTTAGCCTCAGATCCAAATCACACGGGGTTTCTCCTAGCAGCATCACGATCTCCTTAAACCCAAAGATCGACTGTGTCTTTGATTTTGGTTGGCTAAATTCTTTCTATAGTGCATCCCAGATCTCCATTATTCCTACATTCGGCTGATTGCTCAAGTATTTTATGTACCATGTCAATGCACAGTCCTGTAGCACACTAACCAGTGTAGCCTTTTTGATGTTATCGTCCGTAACCCCATGTGCCTCCCATATTATGCCCACTATGAACCAAAATTGTTTTGGATATTTGCTTCCTGCTCCTTTGAATTCCAGCAACTTGATCGTGATCATTATATTTAACTTTTGTTCTGAGCACAGTTATGTTAGGGTCTCCTACAACCTCGTCCCACTTCCGATCCAATCACTCTTCAATTTTGTTTTCTTCTTCGGGTCTCACCATTCGAGCATCAGACACCCCTTAGGTAGATCTTGGTCCCAGCAATGGAACTAGTTGTTGGCTTATTGGGGCCTGACCAAGGTTCAGAAGAGTTATTTAGCCAAACAAATCCCGCAGCTACCGGCTCTTTGGGCAACAGCGCATGGAGCATGGACAAAGGTCTCACCCGAGGTAGTAGGGGAGGGTGTTGGAACCAAGTTTCTGCACCCTTAGAATGTCGTGATGTGGTCTGGAGAGGTTGCGCACCGATTTGTAGCCTTGCACCACTCTGCTTCTGCGTAGATCGAGAATAGCATAAATCCTTAATACTTATTACTACTGAGATTGCTACCAACCATATCTACTTCTTAAAGCCTTTAAGAAACCATTTAATAGAAATAACCCATGCACGGAATAAAAGAGGCATAGATTTGCATAAACTTAGATTATAAGCATAAGCACATCGATCAAATAGATATATAAACCAGATATTAACCAAATCCACAATATTACAGAATCAACACCTTATTTCACAACCAACTTATCTTTATTGAACTCTTTTGCCAATACAACTAGATTTGCCCTGCACACTCAGTTGCAAGGGTCTGTGCACATAGCCGTGGACTCTACCCAACCTCTATGCACATAGCTCTAGAGCCTCTATCTACCCACCAACATTGTTGACTTGGACTTACAGAATCAGAAAGTACTATCCTTACAAACCCGTAGCACTAAGATCTATCCAACACAAGAACTACCGTGTACCCTTATATCCTTACTCTATTCATACATCCTCATGGCCCGTGGACCATGGGCAGGCCAATTTACCTCCTACTATTCTATATTATTTCTTGGGCGGACAACCCTTTGACTCGAACTATTACATTTCGTGCTCTGCATATTTCATATTTTTACAATATTTTCATGCTAACTTATAGGCTTTAAACCCCAGGACTGTTACATAGGACCTCCACTACCCAACATCCTATGAACATACCCAAGATAGAAGCGGGTATCTGGGGGATAGGGGTCCATTCTCAGAGTCAAAATATTTTATGAGGGAACCCCGAGAAAGGATGGTGTTGTGCAACAGAAGATGGGGGGAGGGGGTGAGAGAACATGCCAGGGTAATGGGTTGCTGAAGAATGGAAGCATAGGCCTGACAATTAACCGAGGTAAATGCCAAGAAAATAGATGGAGAATAGAAATGTACAAAGGAGGAGATAAAGTCAAACATAATCATGGAGAGCGCAGCCTCTGCAGCCACCCTTTCCTTGGTTAGAGGAGGTGAGGGAGGTCGATATGATGCATTGCCATGCTTCTTCATGGTCTCTTTGACATGTGCCTCCATTGCTGCAACATGGATATTGTGAGCCACTACATCTTTAGACAATGGTGTATTCTCTAGAGATTGAGGGTCCTTTGTAGGTATAGTCTTTCCTTTTTCCCCTTCTTTAGCCTTCCCATTCAGAGGGTAGTCCTTATATATGTGACCTATATAGGTGACCCACCATGTGGCACCTTCTGCATCGAAATGGAACCCCATTGTAGTCAAGTATCTAGGTCCAGGAGAAATTTCTCCATTGTAGTGTGATGTGCTCCTGCAAAATCCTCCCAGGTGTCTAGATGAACCAAAATCCTCCCGTATGCCATCATACTAGTGGAGAGGTATGATTTTTCATGCTCCATATAGGAGCGCATAGAGTTTCCAATGCGCCAAAAGATGTCTTCAAACCAAAATTTAAGGGGTAAACCTGATAGATGGACCCATATTGGCCCAATGCCTAGCTATTATCTCTTCAGGTTGAAAAGGGAGTTCCATTAGTGCGGGAGGACAGCGGCCTACTCAATGTGGAAAAATGAGGATAGGACACAATTTGTATGCGTAGATCTAGTGAAACCCAATGGGAACCATGCTCTTACAAAGGTTTGGAGGAAGGGTAACTCGGCTAAGTCTTGTAACTATACTTTTCATGTCCATGGCTTCAGTCGAGCCATAGTGTAGTTCCTATCTCAAACTCTTCCAACCAGGACTCGGTCAGTTATGTACATTGTGTCTCCCCACTATATATCCTCGCCAAGGTGAACGATGACTTCTTCTATCCTAGGTTTGACAAACTTGTGTTTTTTCCTTGATCGGTGGCCCACGTCGGTGGCATCCCGCTAGGCTTCGCTTGCAGAAGCGTATGGTTGTGGGTGTTCAAGGTTCAGATACAGCCCAGAGGGGAAGTCATCTGAGAGTGAAGGGATGGCTGTGAAACTGTTGGAGAGGGGAGAATATAAAAGAGTCATAAGAGGACTCCCCAATACTATAACTGAGGGTTTTTCGGGGAGAGGGTAGGAGGAGATATGAGAATAAACGGATGTGGGAGGGAGGAAGATAACCTGAGAAAATGGCATGTAGGTTAGCGTTAATGAAACCAGCCACAAAATGGAGGGGGGATGGTGATGAGGAGGGGGTGGAAATTGTCAGTCAGGAGGGGGAGGGCTTTAGTAAGGTCACTACCAAGAAAGAGGGCCCTGAGATCGAGGGTAGGGTCATGATGGTGTCCAACAATTCACTGCAGAAAGGGAGGAGTACTTCCATGGTCACATGGGGATTCATCCAGATGGAGGCACCCTCTAACTGGTCTTTCAAATAGTCTAGAATGTCCATATCCATAACTGCTCTAGAGAATTTCTCACCATCTTCCTCCATAAAATGTGAACAATTGTCATAGTGGTAACCAAGAGATGGATAGGGGAGGTAGTGAAAAATGCTTACGGGTCATGGGAAGTGAAAGCCAAATCCGTGAATGGGGAAAATGATGAGGGTTGGAATGGCATCAAGTATGACAACTGGGGTAGCTGGGTTAGGTCAAGAGAAGAAGGTAGGGCACTTCATAAGTGACTGCAAAGAAAACCCTAGCCCTTGTAGAGTGGGTTCTGGAGCTCCATTTCTCCTTCGAACGAGGAGTATTTAATGTGTTGAATATTTTACTTATGTTTTGTTATAAATTTAAGTGCCAATTCCATAGAGTATATATATCTTTTGAAATCAATTGAAACGTTACCTTCTCTAAGAAGATCATAAACTTGATCACCTTCAAATGATACTATCATCTCCTCTGATTCCATCTCTTTGAAGCTTGCAACTAAAATTTTCCCCTTTCCATTTAGTTATGTATGTTCCCAAGGTTTTACATACATATTGTTTTCAAAAACGTCATTGGATTGTGTGCCCTCTATGAAAACATGACAAAAACAAGAATATTTTATTTTATCAAATGAAAATGCATTTTGGTAATCTTTTGTTTTAATTGAATGCAATTTTCGAGTCCCTTTTACTATTTCAGCTTCATATGTAATCAATTTGTCTACTTCTTTGAATCTAATATGCCAAAAAAATATAGTAAATTCAAACAAGACTTTAAATATTTTATTTAAAATAAAATTTATATATCAAAGATAACCATCCTCATACTGTTTAAACTATATAATTTTTAAATTTTTAAAATTAGAAAATTAATAAAAATTGTCATATATTAAAACTATATATAAATTAATTTGTATATGTGTACATACCTCTATACCTCCCTTGATGGTATAGTATGATAGATTAGTGCAACATTTCACCATTGAAAAACATGTCTAGATGAGACAAGTCTATTTGCAAAGTGGTCCATTTTATATCTTCAAAGTGCTCATTTTATACATTCCCTTGCCACATCATGTTCTCCCTTTCGATGATGAGTCGCAAATAAATTCCAACAATGTTTAATGTGGGTTTCCTTATGAAAACGACACAACCAAAAAAATGATCATGAATATTTGAATTCACCAAAGCATCCATCTGAGCATATTCAATGTTCATTGAATTTTATACCACGACCTTTCAATGAGTCATAAATCTTATCAAAGCAATGTTGTACAAAATGTGTATCATGTGTACGATCATCACCGATATAAAAGTGATATTCTTTTGTTAACATGTCATTTCTCAGTAGTTCTTTCTATATCATCAAAATTTTGGTCATCATGTATATATAGAATATAGACAAGCATAAAGAATTGGTCAGAATGATAATATTCACTATGTATTTCCTTTTGTGACAAATGTGTAATTCCCTGCAAAATCAAGTATTGACAAAATGGTAATTAGTGGAAACATTCCATGGGATTTTTTGAATTGCAGATCCTGCCATCGAGCTCTATGCGAATGCTTGGTGTACTTATAATTTTTTCGTCAAATTTCTTCAAAAACCCTATCATAGGAATTTATTCTTCTTTTAAATCAATCCTTTTAGCACTTGTACTATTGTTTGAACTAATTGATGTATGGATATATTCCTATATCTTCCATTTCACTTTTAGATTAGACAATGGTTGATAATTTATATCAATAGAATATTTGTTTTGAAATAGAGTCAAATTTCTACAATGATCACATTTTTTTACCACCAACACATTTCTTTTGGTAAAATAATTCATGGCTTTCTATTTCACATAGAACTTTGGACTTGAAGCCATGGATAGTGGAACAAGGAGGTGAATTTTTCCAAAATGTTTTACCAAATTTAAGGAAGGTTTCATAACATAATTGAAATTCCACTTGATAACAACTACAGGAAGTGTCACATACAGTGATAGGTTTAACATACCATGGTTTTGTTGCACAAAAGTACTGATTGAGACATTAATTCCATGAATCTCTTCTATGAACTTATTGGACAACTCTATCCGAGTAGTGTCCAATATATGTTTTTCATGTTCTTCATACTAATTTCAGGCTATTGTTCGCTGCATCACATCCATTGTTTTTGGTGAAACATATGAATTTTTCATCCAATATTCATTTATTATTTTTTAAACATCTTCTCCTAGTCTATCTTTGTATGGTTGCCTACAAATAACTGCCCAACAAGTGAGATCATCGTTTACATCTATTTGCAATCGAAATCTCCTATGTTTTTCAATGCTTTTTGTGAGGTCCCTAATATTTTTTCCATAGATTTTACCAAACAATTTTCTTTAGTACATGATGAAACAACTGCCATTTGTATTTCTCTACATGTGTCTACATCATTTTTCTTTCTCTAAATCTTCCAATATTTTTAGAGCATTATTTATATTTTGAATCAAATACCCAATAGAGTTGTAGCATCTTTTAATTTCTTTCATGTAAAAAGACCTCTCAAAATTTGAGTTTGACATGTCACACTTTCATCTTTGAAGAACTTCAAAATAATGACCTTAACACGATATTGTATAACCATGTCAGCTCTTTTATCTCCATATATGTCAATGTCAACATTTTCTAACATCTCATCATTGATATTGATTTCATCTATACATATGAAAATTAAATGTAAATGGATATAAATATTCATTAAATAATAAAATTGAAAATTTGAGTTTGAATTAAATTGAAATTAATAAATATGTATAATTTCAATAATACAAATGACAGATATATATATGTGTGTGTGTGTGTGTGTGTGTGTGGTGATTCAACTTGTTCATTTCGATCTCTTTCAACATCTTCAATAACATTATCATCATTCATTCATTATCTTTTTCACTTTGTCTTTCAATATTTTCAATCTCATCATCAATTTTATGAGGAATATCTCTCTGTGTTTACATTGCAAAATATTTTCAAATTATTCCATCAAATAAAAATTAAAATTTAGAATACATTAGGTAAATTTTAAATATCATTTATAATATTTACATTTACATATGTGTTTGAAATTTTAGTTGAGATTCATTTGACCTTTCAATATTTGCACACTCTTCGCTCTTTCGTTTGTAATAGTTTCTCCCATATTCTCTATGAGCTTGAACTCTCTTATTTGATCATATTTTCTCTCGCATTTTCTTTAATTTCCCATGATATTTCAAACTATGTACATTTTCAAAATCCAACACAAAAAACTCAATTTCAACATCTTGCAAACAAAACTCACTTTCAAAAATTAGATCAAAAAATTCACTTTAAAAATTCAGTATAATAGACTTACTTTAAAAAAGCTCACTTTAAAACTTCAGCTAAAACAAATTAGTTTCAAAACATCTCTCCTTAAAAATTGAGCACAAAAAGTGTCTTTAAAAATTCATCCCAAAAGACTTTAAAAATTAAGCCCAAAGACCTACATTAAAAATTAAGCTACAAAAATCCCACTTAAAAGATTTAGCCCTAAAGACTTTGAGAATTAAGCTAAAAAATCTTACTTAAAAAATTTAGCTCAAATGATTTACTTTAAAAATTAAGCTAAAAAGTCTCAATTAAAAAATTCATCCGAAAAAAACTATGTCCAAAACATTTTCTCCAGAAAATTCAACTCAAAAGACTTACTTTAAAACTGAAGTCCAAAAAATTTCCTCCAAAAAATTAAGCCCAAAAGGTTTGGCTTAAAATTTCACTCCAAATGAAGAACGACTGTGAAAACAATGTTTTGCCTCCATTTATTTATATCATTCGGATGAAACATTTTTGTTCAGATAGTCACATTGTTTCATATTTGCAACCGACAAAAAATATCAACACATTTTCGATCCAGCTTTTAAAGATAATTCGACCAAACTTTTCAAGTAATTCAATATAATTATTTTTTTGTTTATTTTAACAGGTGTCAACGACAAAGAGAATTTCGGCCGAATGTGGTTTTAGTTTTGCCGAGTAATTTTAACCTACAAGTCTGCAACAACTCGACTTTGGTCACATTTTTCCAATGTCAGAATGCTTAAACTCCATCAAATTTGGTGAATTTACTATCGCAATCAATACCAACATTTTCATAATTGAATATACTTTCAGTAGATATAAATTTTAGGTAATTTCATACAAATTTGCTAATTTTAATTAATTTTCTAAAACATTGTGCAGAAAAAATTTCATAAGGTCATTATGATTCAGTGAAATAAAAAATTTATATCTTCCAAAATAAAATATAAGAAATATGAAAAATTTATTGTTGATTATGTTGGCCTCACTTCTGTAATGGATTGTTTTAAGTTTGTAGTGTAAAACTAATATGTTGAGAAATTGGATGCTCAACGAATCTTCAAAAAATTGCAGTTTTTTCATATTGATTCAATTCAAAAAATTCTAGTAATTATGATGTGCATCAATTAGTTTCGTAAATATAACGATATCGAACTAGATTCTGTCTATATTGTTGCAATACACTTGTTTTTTCAAAAATTCCAAGTTAAAAAAGAATACACTAGTGCCCAAAAACATGATATGTTATGAATCCCTTCATTCTTAAAGAACATACAGTCAAATAATTGCTAAGTTGACATACGAAAAGTAAATAAAAAATTTCCAAAAAATAATTAATAGAAGTCTAATAAAATTTCTGGCAAGTTTTCTTTTTTCTAAACATAAAAATTGCTTTGGCTTGTTAAAAGTTGGAGAATTTCTAAAAGTGATATTTTTTTTCTCAAAAGAGGCCAAAAATTGTAACCCAAATTCACATTTTCACCCAATAACATTATAGGCAAGGTTAATATGTTGGAAAATGGAATTTTTACTCTTAATCTTCCTTGTGAAACAAATAGAGCACTAAAATTTGGCTATTATAATATTTCATGGATATGTCACATAAGATATGGGCATCTTAGTATAATATGCTTAATATTATTGCATCACAAGAAAATGGTCAAAGGTTTGTCTCTTTTTTATTCTACAGATCAAGTATATGAAGGATGCATTCTTAGTAAGCATCCATAGACTCATTTCCCATAGGAAGATATTAGAGAGAAAAAAATCATTGGAGTTAGCGCTTGCAGATATATGTGCTCCTATGAAAACATTGTTCGTCAACAAAAATAGGTATTTTATTATTTTTTTTATGATTTTAATAGAATAACATGGGTATATTTTATTAAAAAAATTGATGAATTTTGTTCTTTCAACAATTTGTTGTTGTTGAGAAGAAAAGTGGTTATGTATTGAATACATTACACACAATTATAGTGGGTCAATTAACTTTGAATGAGGTGGATTATTACTACAAAAGGAATGGCATCCAAAGGCAATTGATGACAAGTTATACTTAGGCAAAATTTAGGGGTGAAATTTCGCAATGGGCTATTCTTTGGACATTTTCTGAAAAAATAATTCGCCAATTTAGTCAGACACTCGCCTAATTTTTACATATATATGATTAAATGGATGATATTTTCCAAAACATTACCAGGTTTAATAGTAACTTACATGTTTTTTTATTGGATATCACCTATATTATATATGTATGAATTTTCAAACCAAAATATTCACCTACAATACTATATATAGTAAAATATATAAATTCTTAAAAGATTTCATGGAACTTATACTCCCCAATAGACTAGTGTGGCCAAGCGAAAGAATAGGACAATTATTGAGATGACTAGGAGCATGTTGAAAGGTAAATATATTCCAAATACCGTTTGGACTAAAGCTATAGCTACATTTGTTTATTTCTTAATAGAGAAAAATATGAGTCCATATTAGACAAGGACTAGCAGAAAATCTAATATTGCTCATTCAAAAGTCTTTGGTTGTATTGCTTATTCTCATGTTTTTGTTGAAAAAAGGAGAAAACTATATGATAAAAATGTGAATTCCATTTTTATATTCTAGTGTGAGGAGACAAAGGCTTATATATTGTATGATCCACAAACTAAAAAATTATTGGTTAGTTGTGATGTGTTATTTGATGAAAAAGAGGAATGTCCGTAGATTCAAGGTGTACAACAAAAAACCCAAAAATTATTGTACAAAAAGATGAATCTTCTATTTCTATAAATCCAAATAGTGTCCCAAAAATTTCTTCAACTACATCGATTTTGTCATGTTCTTCAACTTGAAGTCCTATTTCAAGCCAAAGTCCTTCTCTGGGAAAGGTAAAATCCTATTTTCGCTTTAATGTCTCACATTGAAGTAGAACCAACATACTTTTAAGATGTAGGAAAAGATGAATCATGGTGTGAAGCAATGAATAAAGAGATTGTAGCAATTGAGAGTTAGGAAACATGGGAGCTTGTGGATCATTCTATTGAAAAAGAGGTCATTGTAATCAAATGGATGAGCAAAACAAAGTATGCAATTAATGGATCCATATAAAAGCATAAAGAAAGGTTAGTGGAAAATAGGTATGTTGAACAATGAGGTATTAAATACAATGAATCATATTCTCCTATTGCAAGGTTGGAAACAATAAGTACTATTTTGGCATTAGCGGCATAATATAATTGACTAGTTTAATATTTTGATGTGGAATCATCCTTTTCAATGGTGTATTGCAAGAAGATGTTTATCTTTAGCAACCACAAGGATATGAAGTTGCAAGAAATGAATACAAAGTCTAAAAGTTGAAAAAATCTCTTTATGGGCTTAAACTAGCTCCAAGGTCATGGTATAGAAAAGTTGATAATTATTTTGTGAAAAAAGGATATAACATGAGTGAAAATGAACCCACATTATATATCATGTGAGATGGAAAAGATCTGAAAATGGGGCACTCACACTTCTTGTCTAGTTTATAAGAACCTCTCCCACTTCCAAAGCTTGAATATTCCCAAGTCTATTTGATTAGCCAATGTGGAATTAAGAAATGGTTGAAGATATAGGTGTATGCTTGTATTTGTGTTCAATTGATTACTTTCTTTAACTAATTATATTTGTGTTGATATGTGAATGTGCTCAAACTGATATATAAATGCATATAATAGTAAATAAAATAGCAATAAACAATCTCATAGAACAACAATATTAATTAGGATTTCACCCACAACTCTTGGGCTACATCTCCGTGAGCTCTAGGCAACTCAACTAGGCTCTCTGGGATTATGATATAAGTACTTTTTACAAGCCTTGGCTCAAATCCTGTTTTTTTTACATAGAAATGACAAGTTCAGACACCATGTTATCCCCTTGGCTCTTGAAGCTTTGGCTCTTGGCTCTGACTCATTTTCTCTTGGTTCTTGCTCTTGGCTCTGACTCTGGCTCTTTGGCTTTGGTTCTAGCTCTTAGTTCTAAATATGGCTCTTTAGCTTTGGCTCTTGGCTCTTGGCTCTTAGCTCTATCTTCTTTGCCTTCAATCAGAAAAGAATCCTCTTGGCTTTTCACTTGGCTTCAAGTGACCTCGTAGGCTGCTCTTTTGCTTCTGCGTTGCTGTCTGAGAACTTCTTGCTTATGCTCGGCTTCATCAATAGCTCCAACAATGAACAACAACCCAGCAGTAGCCTACAATCCTCTTGTTCTATTGTTTTATGGAATTTTAAGCCAAAGATGTTGTTGGTTCATTTCCCACTCAAGCTCTTCGTCTTCCTGTTTTGGTCCACTCGAATCCATTCTTTGAGCATTAGCAATCATTGGTAAATGCTTCCTAGGATGAATGCCACCTATTCCACAATGGATGAGTGCCGCAGTGCTTGAAATCCCTCTTAAATAGTCATTCTGTGTTAACATAGGAAGACGCTGCAATACATGGAAAATTCCATAGAAACATTGTTCCCCGAACTTGAAACATTCATAATTGTGCTTTATTTTACTATCGGGTGCACCCATAGGTCGTCAACACATGTCGCAATTGGCCTACTCGAAGGTTTTCCCTTTGTATTTTAAAATACATTAAAACATGAAAAATAATGCAAATATGGCTTTGGGAAGATTTGAAATATTATACATTTTCATTACTGAACCCTTTCGGGTCTGGTTTACATCACATCGGCGCTCCCCTTTGTATTTCGCTTAATAAGTGGAATACACTAAATACATAGAAAATGGTCGTTTAGCGAATTTCAAAATATATGAAATGTCACTTATAACTCTATCGGGTTCAGCCTTCGCATCACACGTATATATATAACATATGGCCGCTCCTCTACAACGCACACTGCGATATGGCGACACTGGCGATTGCAAGTCGTTTGGTCTTCGGTCTCCGTAAGCCTTCCCTTTGGTACTTCGCCAATGCGATATTGTGATACAAATAGTCATAATCACACATTGCACTAAACAAATACCATGTGCTGATACCCATCAGCTGCCATCACCGATTGCAATTATGGATCTTCTTGTCATTGCCGATTACAATTGCTGATCGGATTTAGACCATTGATCAGCCAGATCCGGCGGCCCCTATGCAACCATTGTTCAAGCCTCCAATAGCCTTGCTTTCATGATTTTCTTCATGTTTTTAAGGCCTGGTAGTGTAATGAGATATTTCCATAACTCCTCCTTTTGTGATGGTTTTTCCCTTTTGGGAGATTTGGAAGACTTAGAGGGTTTTTAGGACCCATTATCAAGGGATTTTTTCCTTTTTTTCCTTTGAAAAAAAAAGGCAGCTTCATTTTATGATAGCTTTCCCATATGAGGTCCATCTTTGACCATTTAATTTACATTGGATTCAGAATGGATGGAGCTCTACAATGAGACTATTTTTTAGAGCAGCCTGTGACTTTCATTTTCCTCTGATTTACAAATGATTTGTGCCATTTGGCACCTTTTACCTCTTATATGAAGTCTTTTAGACTTAGAGGTTTATCCAAGATGCATTTTTGGATCAGACCTTCCCACTAAGAGAACTTTTGGTCTCCAAAAGATTGATATACTGATCTAAAAAGTAAATGAGAGTGACTCACCCTCTTCTTTTAGTCTCCCTACATTTGCCTTTGCATAGTGCCTCTGAACCAAACTTTCTAACCACTTCCCTTCTCTGGATGGGCTGGTCTTCCTAAGAAGAACTATCTTCCTCCTTTCCTTCCTCCAGAACTTCTATTAAAATGGTCATAGAAGGTAGTTTGAGCTTCTTTGCCTTGATCATTGATCCAAGGTGGCTCAAACAAACGTGAAGTACATCTGCTCCACAAAACTTTCATTTGTAGTTGTTTTACAAACTTCCAACAAGAGCTATTAACAAGAATAGGCATACAGAAAACAACTGAATGGACTAAACTCCTGCTTCCAAAAGAAATAGATTTTCACATCTTGTGGACACCTCCATGTATCACATCTGCATACAAATGATAGACTAGATACAATACCACAAAACCTACCTTTAAACAAATAACCCTTCAAGTCAAGCATGTGCAAAAAGACCATTAGGAGTCTTTTTCAAAATATCAAACACTTCATCATTATCTCCATTTGGAGACCAAGTTAACTTCTTCCAATTCAACATGGCATCACATGCATTTCAAAGCAATTGACCCTACAAGTTAATCACACATACATGTTCAAATACAAGGAAATCATCAACATCCCTATGTTCATGCATGTCATGCTCATGCATGCATTTCGTCCTTCAACTTTCATGTAAGCACACTGTACTTTCGAAGCTGAAATGAAATATAATGTACATGCATCAATAGACATGCAACCTTAATAGAATAAGAACTCTAACTGTTCCTTACCAATCCCTTTCAAAGTTACCACCTTTGTCTACAAATTAGCATCATCATGCGAATTATTTTGAGACACATCATTCATGGAATGTTCACTTCCATTTCTGCCATCTTCTCTTTCCACTTTCTTCAGCTTTTGTGGAAGCAATGCTAGATTTAGTGTCTGACATTTTGTTGCGACATTTCCTTGTTATGGCAGTAAGTGCACTGCATGTGCATCACCTTGACAGCATGATTTGTTGGATCAGGTGCACAGCAAATAAATAAATACACAACATTTAATCAAGCACATAAACACAATATTTAACGTGGTTCACCCAACCAATCTGGGCTACGTCCACCAAACATAGGCATCAGGAATATATTAATCAAATTTGGAGATTACATCAAGAAATCCGCACACTCTCTCTTAGCAAATCATCCGAATGATTGCCTGTTATATAGCATAGAGAATCTAACAGCCTCATAACTCCCTCACATCAAATATAGGAGGCATTAATTCCCTCCGAACAACCTGGAGCTAATCTAGGAACTGAATCCCTATTGTTGTTATCCTTCAGAGATTTTTGCCTATTTGACTCAAACAGAAAATCTCAACAATCTCCACCTTGACAACAATTCACCTGATGCCCTCTTATTATTATTTTATCTTTTCTACAAGCCAAGAGAAGCCAAACACCAGCGTAGCTTCTCCAACAAAACTGGTTTCGTGAACATGTCTGCACAGTTCTCCTTTGTATGCACCTTTTCAAGAGATACTCCCCTTTCAGTGATAACCTGTCTTACAAAATGGTACTTAATTGGAATATGCTTTTATTTACTATGATAGGCCGGATTCTTAGCCAAATGTATTGCACTTTGACTATCACAAAGTAACCTGATGTTGTCCTGTAACCTACCAAACTCACCAAGCAAACCTTTCAACCAAACCGCCTCTTTGCAAGCATGAGAAGCAGCAATGTATTCTGCTTCAGTAGTGGACAAAGAAACAATGTTATGTAGCTTTGACATCAGGCTAATAGCTCCACCTGCAAGAGTAAAGACGTACCCTAAAGTTGATCTCCTCTTATCCAAATCACCTGCAAAATCCGAATCAACATATCCGCAAACATATTCACTACTCTTATTGTAAGAAATACAATAACTACTTGTGCCTCTCAAGTACCGAAGCACCCATTTCACTGCTGACCAGTGTTCTTTACCCGGATTTGCCATGTACCTGCTGACAACCCCAACTGCATGAGAAATATCTGGTCGCGTACATACCATCGCATACATCAAACATCCTACTACATTGGCATAAGGAATTCGAGACATGTAATCCTTTTCTTCATCGGTATTAGGACATAAAATCGAAGAAAGCTTAAAATGGGAAGCTAAAGGGATCGACACAAGCTTCACATTGTTCATACCAAACCTCAAAAGTATTTTCTCAACATACTTCTGTTGTGATAGCCACAGCTTACCATTATCCCTGTCTCTGAAAATCTCCATGCCCAAAATCTGTCTTGCGGCTCCTAG